>JAULKQ010002226.1:0-61717 GCA_032356285.1 Smithsoniella earleae
CGACGAGACTGGAACGGTAGTGGCCTTCCACCTGTGCCTGCACAGCTTCCATGATGTCCGGCGTCCTGAGGTTGATTCTCCTGGGGGCCGGTGCGGACTTATCTTCTGTCGTCATCACTCCCAATATGGGGGGAACCGCCCCCAAAATAAAGTCAATCCTTTGCCAACTTCATCAGAATGGCCTTCTGGACATGAAGGCGGTTTTCCGCCTCCCGGAAGATGCATTCCGCATTGGACTCCATGATTTCGTCGGTGATTTCCTTTCCGCGGTAGGCGGGCAGGCAATGCATGATGAGTGCCTCCGGGCTGGCCATGGAGACCATCTCGCGGTTCACCTGATAGCTTTCGAGGATCTTGAGCCGTTCCGCGGCTTCATCCTCTTTGCCCATGGATACCCAGACGTCGGTATAAATCATATCGACGTGCTCCACGGCCGCGCGGACATCTTCCGTGCACCGGATCGCCGCACCAGTGACGGCTTCCTTCATCGCCTCATCAATGAGTGACTGAGGGGGCTGAAACTGCTTCGGGGCCGCAATACGCAGATCAAATCCCAGCTTGGCTGCCGCAAATATCCACGATCTTGGAACATTGCAGTCCCCATCGCCAACATAGGCCACCTTGCGTCCCCCGATCGGTCCCCTGAGTTCCTCAAAGGTGAAAATATCCGCCAGAATCTGGCAGGGATGCTCCTCATCAGTCAGGGCGTTGATCGTTGGCAGGCATGAAAAACGGGCAAAATCCTCCACGTCGGATTGGGCAAATGTCCGGATGACCGCTCCATGAACCAGCCGGCCCAGCACGCGGGCCGTATCCTTGATCGGCTCACCTCGCCCGAGCTGCATGTCGCCCGCCGCCATGAATATCACTCCGGCACCAAGCTCGCGGAGCCCCACTTCAAATGACACTCGGGTTCGCGTGGAGGCCTTCGAAAACATCATTGCCCAAGTCTGGCCCTCAAGGACCCGGTGGGACGGGGACAGCCGGTTTTTCTTAACGTCGTGAGAAAGTTGAATTATTTCCCTCATTTCAGCACCGCTCGTGGATGCCAGGCTCAGTAGATTCTTCATCAGATTTTCTCCAGGTTGATTTGAGGTTCTTTATGAACAGTATTCTTCGTATATTAAATGGTGTTTCTTATGTCGGTGAGAGCGTCGTGGAGTTTTGTGGCGGATTCCTCAATATGTGCCGATTCGATATTGTAAGCGGGGAGGAAACGGACAACCCGGGGACCGGCTGGAATGACTATGAGGCCTCTTTCCTGGGCTGCCAGAGTGACTTGAACCGAAGCTGTCAGCATGCCGTTGGCCTTGAAAATATCCGACTGGTCCCTGAGCACCAGTCCCTGCATGAAACCGAGTCCCCGTGAAGTCTCCACCATATCCGGGAATGATTCCGCCATCCCGTTCAGCATATTTCTGAGCACCGGTTCGAGGTGCAGAATATTCCGGTCGAGCCGGTCTCTGGCAATGACGTCGAGTATGGTACTGGCGATGCGGCAGGCGAGGGGATTGCCCCCGTAAGTTGTCCCATGCGAGCCCGCCCCGAGCACGTCCTGAACTTTCCGGGAAGCCCAGATGCCTGCTGTGGGAAATCCTCCCCCCATGGATTTACCCAGGCTGATGGCGTCGGGCATAAACCTTATGGCATCCTCGTCTTCAGTATTTTCCGGCAGGTTCAGGATTCTTTGAATGCTCTGAAATCTGCCGGTTCTGAAGTGCCCGCACTGGACGCCGTCCATCAGGAAAAGCATATTGCGGCTGTCACAGAGTTCCCGGATACCTTTGAGGTATTCAACTGTGGCTGGCGTCAGTCCGCCTTCTCCCTGGACACCTTCAATCAGTATGGCAACTGTCCGGTCCGTGACTGCGGATTTCATGGCCTCAAGGTCATTATACGCCACCTGTGAGAATCCCTGAAAAAGTGGGCCAAATCCGGTCCGCACCTTTTCCTGACCGGTCGCGGCAATGGTTGCCAGTGTCCGGCCATGAAATGAATTGGTGGTTGTCAGTATATCATACCGGCCCTCCGGATCTCCGAATTTCCGGGCAAGCTTTATGATCGCCTCATTGGCCTCGGCTCCGGAATTACAGAAAAAGCATTTTCCCGGACCGATGCGGTCAATGAGTGACTCTGCCAGAGTGACCTGTTCCTCGAAGTGATAGAGGTTCGAAATATGGTCGAGCTTTCCCATCTGTTCCTGCAGTGCCGTCTGCAGGTCTGGATGGCCGTGCCCCAGACAGTTCACCGCTATACCGCAACCCATATCCAGATAACGACGGCCGTCCACATCCACAATTTCAAACCCGCGCGCTTCCCGGACCACCAATGGAAACCGGGCATAATTCGGGACCACACTCCGGCTGAAGCGGTCCCGGATGGATTGAGACAATTCGTGCATATCTGACATGTTGTGCCTGTTATTTGTATTAATTTATATTCTTTTATTCTTCCGATCGGGCAGGTTTCTGTCGGGTTATTTGTATATAAATATATTATTCTTTTTTAAAAACTTATCTGGAGTCTGTGGCTTTTTTTCAGATAAAAATAAGACAGGTTAAAGCACCAGTTCTGTTCCGACACCTTTGTGAGTGAAAATTTCGAGGAGGACAGAGTGTTGGAGCCGGCCGTCCACAAATGACACCTTTTCAACTCCTGCACGGATGGCTTCCACGGCACTGTCGACCTTGGGGATCATGCCGGAGGCAATAATTCCCCGGGTCTTCAGATCGGGGACATCTGCCGTATGGAGACGGCTTATAATGGAATCCGGCCGGGTTATGTCCTCCATCAACCCGGCAACATCAGACATGAAAACCAGACGGCAGGCTTTCAGGGCGATGGCAACCTGAGCTGCCGCCACATCGGCATTGCAATTATATACTTTCCCATCGACCCCTATGGCCGTCGGGCTGATGACCGGGGTCACGTGGTCCCTTATGCATTCAATCAGCGGGCCGGTATTCACAGCGACGACCACGCCAACATAGCCAGGATCCAGAACTTGTCCTTCCGGTCCCTGAATCTCCAGTTTCCTGCAGGTGAGGATGTCAGTGCCGGCAAAACCTCTGGCTTTGCCTCCGCTCTTTTCGATGAGCCTGACTATCCCGGGGTTGATCTGCCTTGAAAGGACGTCATCCACAACCTGCACTGAAGCCTCGTCCGTCACCCGCATCCCCTGCACAAAACGGGTTTCAATTCCGGATTGACTCAGTGCCCGGGTGATGGCTTTTCCCCCGCCATGGACCACCACTGGATTTATTCCTGCGGCCTCGAGAAAAACCACATCTCTTGCCACCGCCTGCCTGACCTCGGGATCATCCGAATCCATGAAGCTTCCTCCATATTTCACGACAAATGTTTTATCGCGGAATTTCTGGATGTAGGGCAGTGCTTCGAGCAGTGTTGCCGCTTTCTGAATCAGTTCGTCCATGTCTGTGTCTTTATCTGTACTCTATTGGCCTGTTTCAGTGATGTATTAACTGATTTATAAATTATATACAGATCCGGTAACTGGTCCGCATGCAGGCTTTGCCGTATCATTCACCCTTATTGAAGTCGACGTATTCCTCAGTGAGGTCGGACGTCCAGAATTCCGTGCCCCCTGTTCCCATATGCAGGTGGCAATGGATTTCAAATTCTCCAAGTGATGTGATTCTGCGAAGGTCAGCCAGTGAATTATCAGTCGGAGTCCCGTCGAGCAGGGCATATTCAATCCTGTCTGATCCAGGGCGTGCGTATCCAATATCCAGGCTGCCGGGATCCATGCGGGCCTCAGAATAGCCAATGGCATGGGCAATACGGCCCCAATTCGGGTCCTCACCACACCAGGATGTTTTGACCAGCTCGGAATTGGCGACGGCACGCGCTGCCGCGTCCGCCTCGCGGTCAGACCGCGCACCCTGGATCACCAGCTTCACCAGCTTGGTCACGCCCTCGCCATCCCGCACAATCATTTTGGCCAGCTCCAGACAGACATGCCTCAGAGCTTCCAGCAATTTCAGACCATCGGGTGATTCGAGGGATCCGATCGTACAGTTTTCTGCCAGCCCATTGGCCAGGCCGATTACCGTGTCGTTGGTGCTCATGTCTCCATCGACGGAGATGCGGTTGAAGCTGGAGCTTACGGCCTCGCGGATGGCTTCCTTCCAGGTTTTGTGCTCAATGGACACATCGGAGGTGATAAATCCCAGCATGGTGGCGTGGAGTGGTCTCGACGCTGGCCGTTTTCCTGTCGGTGACATGCCTGGGTGGATCATTCCGGCTCCCTTGCATATCCCGCCAATCCGGACGGTTCTGCCGCCCAGCTCCAACTCCACGGCAATTTCTTTTGCCTTTGTATCGCTGGTCATGATGGCGGTGGCCGTTCCAGTATCGGCGTCCTCGGATTTTTCCAGGCGGCTGCAGACCTCCCGGATGCCACTCTCCACATTTGCCATGGGGAGAGTCAGTCCGATACGGCCGGTTGAGCAGACCAGAACATCTTTTTCACTTTTAATTCCGAGACATTCAGCGGTGAGGCGCGTCATGGATTCGGCATCCCTGAGTCCCTGTTCACCGGTGCAGGCATTGGCATTGCCCGAATTGATGACGACGGCGCGGGCTTTTGATTTGCGGGTTCGCGAACTGCTGACAGTCACCGGGGCGGCAACCACCTGATTGGTGGTGAACATCCCGGCCACGGAAGCGGGCACATCCGATACGATGACGGCCAGATCCTTCTTAGGACCTTTGGCTGATCCTTTGCCTGTGCCGATTCTTTTGACGTCACAGAAAACCGAGGCGGTCCTGAAACCCTTGGGGGCGGTCACCGATCCGGCAATGCTTTTCCAGAGTGATGTAGGCATTGAAGTATTTTTTTACTGAAATTATTCTCATTCAACCGGGCGACTTTCCGGCGACAATCATGTCGGCCATGTGGGCAATCAATGCGTCCGGTCTACCCGTCTGATTCAAGTCCAACCGATCAGATAAGCCCGGCGGTTTCAGGGAATCCGTAGATTATGTTCATGGACTGCACTGCCTGTCCTCCGGCTCCCTTGATCAGGTTGTCTTCCGCGCTCATGACGATAAGCCGCCCGGTGCGTGGATCCAGTCTCCATCCGAATTCAATAACATTCGTTCCGGTCACGTTTTTAGTGTCCGGCAGGGCTCCCGGTCCGAGGAGCCTGACAAAAGGGGATTCTCCATAGTATTCCTGGTAAATGGATTGCAGCCTTTGATTGAATGTTTCCACCGCCTCGGTTGACCGGATTTCCGTGGATGGGGCCGTATAGATGGTGGTCAGAATGCCCCGGTTGACCGGTACGAGGTGTGGCGTGAATTGAATGGTGATCCGGCGTTCGGCCACTTTACTCAGCTCCTGTTCGATCTCGGCCAGATGCCGGTGCTTCGGGACCCCATATGGCCTGAGGCTTTCATTGCACTCCACATAAAGATAGGGCAGTGAGGCATTGCGGCCAGCCCCGCTCACCCCGCTCAGCGAATCCGCTATAATGGAGTCGGGCCGGATGACTGATTGCTCCACCAGCGGCATCAGTGGCACCAGAATACTTGTCGGATAGCATCCCGGTGAGGCAATCAGCTGACCTTTCTTTATGGAGGGGCCATGAATCTCCGGAAGCCCGTAGATACTTTGGCTGAGCAGCTCCGGACAGGGATGTTCGTGTCCGTAAAATTCATGGTAAACTGCCGGGTCGTCCAGCCGGAAATCCGCACTCAGATCAATGATCCTTCTGCCTTGGTCGACCAGTGACTTCGCATACTCGTGGGCCACTCCATGCGGCAATGCCAGAAAAAAACAGTCCGCCGCCGCTCCGAATTTCTCCGGATCCGGATCACAGAACGTCAGTCCCGCATTTCCGGGATAATGACTGAATCGGGGAAAAATTTCGCTGACTCCCTGACCGGCATACTGACGCGAGGTCACCACCGTCAGTTCCACGTGCGGATGACGCAGGAGAATATTCAGAAGTTCCTCTCCCGAATATCCCGAGGCGCCGACAACTCCGACTTTTACCCTCTGCTCTGACATAATGAGTTTCCTGAATTTGAATTTGTCCGGAATAGCGATTGTCAATGGATCATCGTCCGGCACCCAAAGGAATCACCCCGCCATCCGCCATCAGACCACCAATTTGAACATACTGGAAAATAAAAAAACCCCGCAGTCTGTCTTCTGCGGGGCTTTGCAAAAAGAAAACAGACTTTATCGTTTGCTGAACTGGAAGCGTTTACGGGCACCAGGCTGACCGTATTTCTTACGTTCTTTGCATCGTGGATCGCGGGTAAGGTACCCCTCGGCCTTGAGCAACGGACGATAGTTGGCGTCGTACGCCAGGAGCGCTCTCGCAATTCCGTGACGGACAGCACCGGACTGGCCATTCAGACCGCCGCCACTCACATTGATCCGCACGTCAAATTTACTTTTCCCTTCGATGGTTTCGAGGGGGATAACCGCGTTGGCGCGCATCTGATCTGTGGTGAAATACTCGTCCAGTGTGCGTCCATTGATGGAGATCTTGCCGACCCCGGGGGATACGCGAACTCTGGCCACAGAGGATTTGCGGCGTCCGGTTCCCCAGAATTCATTGGTTCTTGCTGCCATTTTTATAAAAAATTCAGATTATGTGATTGATGTGGTCTGATTCAGGAATCAACCGTTTATGGTGAGCAACTCGGGATTCTGGGATCCATGCGGATGGTCCGGCCCGGCATACACCTTCAGCTTCTTCAGCATGGCCCTCCCCAGACGGTTATGAGGCAACATCCCTTTGACAGCGTGCATGATCAGGCGCTCGGGATGCTTCTCCCGGACCTCATGGACTGCCTTGTACTTGTCGCCGCTGTACCATCCGGAATAAGTCATATAAAACTTGTTGGTTTCCTTCTGTCCGGTCAAACGGATTTTTTCGGCATTGATGACAACAACAAAATCTCCTGTATCCAGGTGCGGCGTGAAAGTTGGTTTGTTCTTTCCACGCAGGATGTCTGCTATCTGCACCGCCAGACGGCCCATCACCAGTCCGTCGGCATCCACCAGGTGCCACTTCTTGTCAGCGTAATCGACTTTCGGTAAATAAGTCTTCATTATTTTCCCTAAATAGAGCCCTGAACCATATCAGACCGCTTCACCCAGTCAATGAGTTTCTCAACTTTTTTTCAGGCTGCTTTTCTTCTGGAGCCGCGGCAAACCCGAAACCTGTGGGATGGCCGTCCCATCCCGGAATGTCCGGTATTTTCCTTTACGACAGTGGCAGGGCAAGTCTGGCGTTCGAATCCAGTGAATCTCTGAGTCGGCGCAAGTGAGTGGACATATTGACTGAGTTGATGGAACATGACGGCCAACCAATCACCAAAAGATATGAAGCGGGCTGGACTTTACCTATTTATTGGAATCAATCTCCTCCTCACCGGGGCGGCCGGAGCCCTTTCCGGAGCAGGAAACAGGCTGGCTCATCTGGAGGCCTCGGATCCATTTTATGTCGATCACACCTTCCCGAAGCTGACAACACCGCAGTGGGTCGGTGAGGAGGGTGTGGAGGCAGTGGTCATTCTGGCGATTGACGATCTTCGCAACTCCATCATCTATGAGGCGTATATGCGTCCGATACTCGACCGGCTTAAGGAAATTGATGGGCGGGCGCCGGTGAGTGTCTTCAGTAATGCCGTCAGCCCCACCGAACCCCGGTTCCAGGACTGGCTGCGGGAGGGAGTGTCTCTGGAGGTCCATACGGAAGCCCATCCATGTCCTCTTCTCGCGGGAAATGATTTCTGTCAGTCGCTTAAGAATGTATATCGCTGTATAGACCGGTTGTCTGCGGTTCCGGGAAATAGTCCCGTCGCCTACCGGATGCCATGCTGTGACTCCATCAACAGCCCAAGTCCCCGGTTTTATTCGGAGATTTTCCCGAGGCTCAGTGAAAAGGGGCGATTCCTTCAGATTGATTCATCGGTGGTGAATCTGTTCACCTCCTCGGATCCGGATCTCCCGGATGAAATTCTGGTGGATAGAGACGGGGATCCGCGATTCACAAAATACACTCCATTCGAGTCCTTCTCGACCACGGTGGAGAATTATCCCTATCCCTATGTCTTCCACCGGGTCGGGTGGGAATTTCCCTGTGCGGTTCCAAGTGACTGGCAGGCACAGAATCTCCATGGTGTGAACAACCCGGAGACGGTTGAGGCCTGGAAACGCTGCCTGGATGCCACGGTCACCAAGCAGGGGGTGATGACCTGGGTCTTTCATCCTCATGGATGGATCCGGTCCGACCAGATTGTGGATTGGATTGATGATACAGTGAACCGCTATGGCGACAGAGTGCTTTTTCTGACTTTTCCCGAGGCTTTGGAGCGGATCAATACCCACATGCTGCTCGGTAATCCAATCCGCCGGGACGATGGATCCGACGGGGGAGTCCGGTTGCTCGACCTGAATGACGACGGCTATCTGGATGTTGTCATCGGTTCCGATGAAAACCGTATCACACGCGTCTGGGATCCTGAGGAAAAGTCGTGGAATAACGCAGGCCTGCCAGTTGGTTTGGCCGGAAAACCAGACACCTATCCCGAGGCGGTGATTGAGGTGAAGGCCATGGATGCGAATGACGGTTCCATCAATGTGTGCCGCCCGGCGACGGATTGGGATCCGGGAGTGAGATTTGGAATCACAAATACCAATGGTCAGAATCAGGTCCTCATGGTGCGGAGTTTCCTCCAGGAAAATGGAGAATGGATCCGGGGTGCCTGGGTTTGGGAAACTGAAGCCGCAACCTGGTCGGCCCGGCCGGAATTATGGAATGGCTGGGCGGGACTGAATCCCCCACTATATTTCTCCAAATCCGGAACCGATGCCGGCTTTCGTTTCCGGGATATTGACGGCGATGGGATTTCCGAGGCGCTTATGGGCCACCCGGACCGCTCGCTTGCCTGGCAATGGGATGATGGGAAAAGGACCTGGGTTGCCTCCGCATGGACACTTCCCGCCGGTGCTTCCATTGTCGATGCCAATGGTCGCGATGATGGTCTGCGATGGGTGGACCTCAACAACGACGGTCACGATGATGTGCTGCATTCCAATGCCTTCCGGTTCAGTGCCCATCTCTATATGCCGGAATGGTTGCTCGGCTGGAATCAGGGGTGGACCCGGGTCACGCTCTCCGGAATAAGGGGCCAGTCTGACAGTCTTGAAATTCCGGCTATATCACGAGGCGGTGAGTGGCCATCTAATGGGGCCTGGTTCCGCAATCAGACCCTCTGGGTGCAGAATGAACAGACCGCATCCCTGCCGGACCTCGTGGACAGACTCAGTTTCAGGTCCATTCTGGCTGGCGATCTGGCGTCCGCCCGGACAGCCGTGGAATCCATGGCCTCCATGGAACTTCATCCGGACTATGTGATTGAGCTTGTTGCGGCGGAGCCATTGGTTCAGGACCCGGTCGCTTTTGACTGGGGCGAGGATGGTGCTCTGTGGGTTGTTGAGATGAGAGACTACCCATCCGGTCTCGATGGGAATGGTCAGGCTGGCGGTATGATTAAAAGACTTACGGATCAGGACGGCGATGGCCTTTACGATACCGCAGCCACATACCTCGATGGACTGAATTTTCCCAGTGGTATTCTGGTGTGGAGGAACGGTGCCTGGATTTCGGCGGCCCCCGACATTCTGTGGACCGAGGACACTGACGGAGACGGACGGGCCGACCTCATCGAAAAATGGGCCACCGGCTTCGGGGAAGGCAATCAGCAGCATCGCGTCAATGGGTTTGAATGGGGGCTGGATGGCTGGCTCCATATTGCGAATGGGGACAGTGGGGGCCAAATCACCGGTCGACATCAGACCGACCCTATCCGTCTGCAGGGACGCGATCTCAAAATGCATCCGGTCACCGGGGAACTGGTAGCGGTTCAAGGGCAGACCCAATTCGGGCGCCGGCGCGATGACTGGGGCAACTGGTTCGGCAATAATAATCCCAACTGGCTCTGGCATTATGTCCTGCCTTCGGATCACGCCTCCATGAATCCTCATGTGAGTTTCCGGTCGCGGGTTCACATGCTGGCAGGGGGAGCGGAGATGGCCATGGCCTGGCCGATCGGTAACCAGCCTCAGCGGTTCAATGTGGTGGGAGCCACCGGCCATGTCACCTCGGCCAACAGCCCCACGCCTTATCGGGATGACCGGTTTGGAAACAATATGAACAATGCCGTCTTCATCAGCGAGCCCGCTCAAAGTCTGATACGGAGATTTCATCTGAACCGGGATGGCGTCTCCTTCAACGCCTCCAAAGTCAGTGAAGAGCATCAGCGCGAATTTCTCGCCTCCAGAGATCCCTGGTTCCGTCCCACTCAATTAAAGGTCGGCCCGGATGGCGCTCTCTATATTGCCGATATGTACCGCCTGCATATTGAACACCCACAATACATTCCCGATGATGTGGACAACTGGACCAATTTCCGTGAAGGCGAATCTCAAGGCAGAATATATAGAATAATCCCCTCGACATCCAACCCTTCCGATAGATCTGTTCCCGACCGGTCCCACTTTAATTTGTCCGGCTGGCTCGATGAGCTCAAATCGCCGAATGGCTGGCTTCGCGACCACGCCCAGGCACGATTGATACACGCCGCTGATCCGGATCGGGAGCTGGTGTCGGAAGTGGCGGCGATGTATCGGAGTGGCACTGATGCCCGGACGAGAGTCCATCTCATGTGGGTGATGCTCGATTGGGGAATGCTCGATGATGGCTGGATGAATCTTTTTCTGTCCGACAGCGACCCCCGTGTCAGGGCTCAGGCATGGAGTGTCCTCAGTGCCTGGACGAAGAATTACCCGGATTCAGTTCTGAATATAGATAGATGCCTGGTGTGGCTTGAGGCCGATGAGGCGCCGATCCTTTTTGCGGCGATACTGGCTTTGTCCCGACTTGAAGACGACAGGTTTTCATCATCGCCGGAAACAATATGGAGGTTGCTGATGAAAAAGGTGATATCCCGGAATGACTGGATACTTGAGGAAGCCCTTTTGTCGGCGGCTGCACACTCCCGATGGCGTTGGCTCGTGCAGACCGCTGTTGCCGAAACCGGTCATTCCGGGCAACAGGAGATGAGTCTTCGCTGGCGCGACTGGATTGGGACGGGGGGCTTGGAATCATCCATCCCTACCTCGGATTTTTCCCAGGTCGTTATGACGCTTCCGGGCCTTGATGAGGGTCTTCAACCTGAATCCTCACCCCATGGCCTGCAGGTGCTCCAGGATGTGCTTTCGGTTCTCGCAAAATTGAACCAGACCCATCCCAAAAGACGGGCGCTTTTGGAATCCTCCAAATTCATTGAGCGGGTTGAGAGGGCATTGGATGTGTGTCTGAAGCATTCTGTTGACACGTCTCTGGCGGCTTCCCAACGCAGTCATGCCGTCAGCATATTCAGGCTGGCACACTCCCTTCTCAACACCACTCCCGAATCCGACGATCTCAGCCAGTTGGTGCATCTTATCGATCCGGGAGAACCGGTCGGACTTCAGTCTGCCGTCATGGAACTTATTCTCGAGCAGCCAGGAGAAAATGGGATCGCCCGCATTGCCGGGCATTGGACAAATATGGTGCCTGAATTGAAACGCCGGTTTCTGGATGCAGCTCTCAAATCCGCTCCCGGCGCCGTGGGTTTTATGGCCGAACTCGAGTCCGGCATCATCCCTCCCAATCAGCTCAGCTTCTTTGACCGTCAGGCCTTTCTTCAATCGGCCTGGCCTGAAGTCTCGGACAGAGCGGGGAAACTATGGAACGTCCCTGCACCGGGTTCCGGTGAGTCCAGTGCCTCTGAGTGGCTGGAAGGTCCCGGTGATGCCGTCCTTGGCCGCCAGCTCTTCTTTCAGCAATGCGCTCTCTGCCACCAGCTCAGAAATGAGGGGGCAGGTGTCGGCCCCAAACTTGATTCTTTCGGCTCCAGACCCTGGAATCATTTTCTCGAAGCGGTTGTCAGACCGGGTGCAGCCATTGACCCTGCTTACCAGCATGTCATGGTCGAGTCTGTGGATGGTCAGATCCACAGTGGAATTCTCAAAGGAATCTCACCGGAGCGGGTGACTCTGATCTCCGCCGGGGGACACTCCGTTGAGATGCGGGACGGGGATATTGAAGAAATGGAATTTCTGCCCACCTCATTCATGCCCGAAGGTCTGGCGGATGCCCTGGGCGAGCAGGGGCTTCGCGACCTTTGGAATTATATACAAAAACCATTCTGACTATATTTGGATTCTGTGGGATAATCATAGACACACGGTCAAAGATGCAATTCCCCGCCCCATGAACAATCATCAACAAATTTATATATCAAAGTTGTGCTCTTCCCGATTTCCTGATGGGAAGTGACATTGGACATTTTTTTCAGGAGAAGAACTTTTGCACATGCATGACTGATCTCGACGGGAATGCGGGTGTCGCTTATGATTCGGTCATGATCCGGAAATTTTTGAAAGCCGTGTGGATGGACTGGAAATATGTCTGGCTGGTTGGATGCCTGGCCATTTCGTCCATATTCTCTGTATCTGTATCCGGATCTGAATGGAAGTCAGTGCAGGTCCCCGGCGGCTGGTCGTCATCCTTCAGCCACACACCGGAAGCCGAGCTGGTCGGTTGGTTCCGGTGCTGGGTCAGGGTTCCGGACAGCTATTTCTCAAAACACGAACGCAACCTGTTTGAGGAATCGGTGGGTATTTACCTCAGAGACCTTTCCGGATCGCATGAACTTTGGGTCAATGGGATTTCCATCGGACGGGGCAGGGCAAGTGCCAGTGATATTTACAACGCTGATGGAATTCTTTTCCGCCATAAAGTGCCCACAGGAACACTTGAAATGGGCATGTGGAATGAGATTTCCCTCAAACTCACCGCTCCATCCAGCCAGGGCGGATTCAGAAACCAGGCTCCATTCATCATGGATTATTTTCTCGAATGCGGCTTTGACGGGGAATGGGAATTTTTCGAGGGGGAGGATTATTCTCCAGCACCGGCCAGGAATGATCGGCCAGCTCGAGCCGCCTTTGATCAGTTTCATGAATCACGCCGCATCCTCGGCAGGACAGACCAGGTTCATGGCCCCAGCCTGGAACCAGCCGAATCCGCTTCCAGGATCCGGGCTGAGGAGGGATTGCAGACAGAACTTCTTCTCCATGAACCGACCGTGACCCAGCCATTTCATTTCACCTTTGATGAGAAGGGAAGACTCTGGGTGGCCCAGTCCCGGCAATATCCCTATCCCGCCGGTATTCAAATGCTCAGCCGGGATAAATACTACCGGGCCCACTACGATAAAATTCCACCGCCACCACCAAATCACACACCCGGCGCTGACCGGATTTCCGTGCACGAAGATACCAATGGGGATGGGAAATATGACCAGCACAGCATTTTTCTCGATGGACTTAATATGGCCAATTCCGCTATCCGGGGACGCGGTGGTGTCTGGGTCATGCATACTCCCCATCTGCTTTTTTACCCGGATGCCGATGCCGATGATATACCAGACGGTCCACCAGAGGTCCGCCTGACCGGCTTTGGTTTTGAGGACACTCACTCCATTGCCAACGGTCTGGTCTGGGGGCCGGACGGATGGTTGTACGGCGGTCAGGGAAGCACCTGTTCCTGCCGTATCACCCGTCCGGACGTGGATCGCCCCGACACACCCGGCGTCTATTTTGAAGGATGCATGGTGTGGAGGTACCACCCCGATACCAAAGCCTTTGAAATTTTCGCCGAGGGCGGGGGCAATACATACGGACTCGAATTTGATGCGCTTGGACGCCTGTATTCCGGCCATAATGGGGGTAATACCCGAGGGTGGCATTTCATTCAGGGCGGCTTCTATCAGATGCAGGGCGTCAATCCGGGTAAGTTCGGACCTCCACGCAATGCGTACGCTTTTGGCGAGCTGCCCATGTTGGCTGCGGATGATCGCATCGTGAGATTCACTCACATCGGCGCATTTGTGGACGGCACGGCCATGCCTGAAAATTATGCCGGGAACCTCTTCGCGATCGATCCGCTTCACAACGAAATCATTGCCTCACGATGGATTGAGCAGGGCTCCACTTTCCGGACCTCCGACCTCGGTGTAGTGGTCAAAAGTTCCGATCCGGCATTCCGGCCAGTCCATATTGCCAATGCTCCCGACGGATCTCTCGTTGTCTCCGATATGTATGAATTTTATATTGCCCATGGCCAGCATTATCAGAATCAGATCGACCCAACCACCGGGAGAATCTATCGGGTTTCCGGGCTCAACCAACCCAGGGAAACCGACCTCAATCTGGCTCAAAAATCAGACGAGGGTTTGATGGCGCTTCTCGGTCATGCGAATAAATGGCACCGCATGACCGCGGTCAGGCTTCTGGGCGAACGACGGAATCCTCAGTCCGTCTCCAAACTCCAATCCATGGTCACAGCGCAGGCAGGGGCCGCCTCATTGCATGCTCTGTGGGCGCTCCACCAGACCGGTCACCTCGATCCGTCTACGGCACAGCTGGCCCTCCAGCATCCCGATGCTGCCGTGCGTCTGTGGACCGTTCGGTTTCTGGGCGACATCTATGGCATTCAGAGGAATCTCGGATTGCCCGGCACCGCTGAAGAGGCCCACCCGATTCCGCTCACACTTTTTGAGGCGTTGACGGATCTGGCCCGGGTGGAATCCAAAGCCGAAGTGCGGTCTCAGTGTGCCTCCACGGCAAGAAGACTAGAAGCCCGACAGGGATTCGAGCTTGCCGCGGCCATCATGTCGCGGGATGAAGATCTCGCGGATCCGTTTATCCCACTGCTCTGCTGGTGGGTTTTCGAGGCGCATATTCCCGCCCAAACCGGGGCCGTCGTCGATTTTTTCCTTTCGAGTGACGAACTGGATGCGGACCGTCCGATTTTTATCGAGCATATTCTGCCGCGTCTGGCGCGTCGTCTGTCTGTCGATGGCCGCCGTCAGGATCTGGTTTTTCTGGCAGAACTCCTGGATGGGGCGACCGGCCGGAATCAGTCTGCCGCTCTGCTCAGTGGATACGAGGAGGCTTTCCGGGGACGCTCAATTACCGCAACCTCCATCCCCGACGAACTGGCCTCCGCCCTTGAAAATATTTCCTCCACCTCGCTGGTGCTCCGTCTCAGACAGGGAAGTGAACAGGCCTTTCCCGATGCCAGAATGCGTATCCACGATGGTGGGGTTCCCCTGGCCGACCGTCTGCAGCTCATTCGCCTTCTCGGCGAAATTCACCGTCCGGCCGACAGGGACTTTCTTGTCAGTCTGGCCTCCGATAGTCGGGAGACCACTTTGAGAAAAGCAGCCATGGCCGCTCTGGGTGGATATGACGATCAGGAAATTGTCGAAGTGGCCCTTGGGTGGGTTGACGACCCGTCGCGGGAGGTCCGCCTGGCCGCCCTCACACTTTTGACCCACCGCCAGGGCTGGATTCTGACACTCCTTAAAGAACTGGATTCGGGTACAGTGGATAAGACGGCGATTCCGGCCGAAATTGTCGATATACTGTCCTCCCATACTGACAGCGGTATCCGCGATCGCGTGGCGGCGCTCTTTGATAATCGTGCCGGAAAGCTCACTTCCTCAGGTTCATTGAGTGAGGAGGAAGTCCTTGAAATCATCCGTTCCGGTCCAGGAAATCCCTATGATGGAGAGACCCTTTATATGAACCGCTGCGGTGCCTGTCACCGGCTTTTCTTCAAAGGAGGTAATGTCGGACCCGATCTGACCTCCTATCAGCGCAATGATTCCGGCACGCTTGTGGCGAGCATTCTCAATCCGGATGCCGAAATCCGTGAAGGTTTTCAGTTTGTGTCTCTGCATACTCTTGACAATCGCACCGTGGCCGGATTTGAAGTGGAGCGCGACTCCCGGGTCACCGTCATCCGCGGACTGGATGGCCAGAATGTCATTCTCGAAAATTCCAATATCAGCAGAAGAATTCCAGCCAATCGGAGCCTTATGCCAAGCGGGCTCCTCCACGACCTCAACCATGAACAGATACGCGATCTGTTCGCGTATCTTCGGATATCCCAACCCTTCTCCAGGTGATCCCAACCGACCAGGAGTCCCCTACCTCAACAGCCGGTCCATCCGCAATTGCCAGTCGGTCAGGATTTCCCGCCGCCATTTATTGACCGTGACAGCACCGGCCCGTCCATTGGTTACCAGTCCGGGGTCGGGATTGTCGTGCCAGTATTGCGGCCTGTTTATGGGGTCCGGACGGATGAAGGCCCCTCCCCAGTGAGGCTTTTCCGGTGCCGACGGATCACCGTGCAGAAGATAAAGAACACTCGGTGTGTCCCCCATTTTGATGTCCCTCTTCTTACTGATAAAAAGATCGCCCAGATGCCCATGGCCTTTCACATGACTCTCCACAAATCCTATATTGTGATAGTCATCCTCCTGAAATCCCCCCATATACATCCCCCTGAATGTGGTATCACATTCTATCCACCAGAGATCCGGATGTTTTTCAAAAAGGTATTCGCGGGCACGGGTATCATTTCTCGTATTCCACGAACCTATGGAATATAGGCGTATGCGCGGAATAATCCGGGCGTCATGATATACCGCCTGAGCAACATCAGTGATTGATCCCCAGACAAGTATATACAATGGCCCCTCTGACTCCGATTGTGCCATTTCAGATATCAAACTGGCACCTGGGCTGATGTTTGAGTCCGGTATTTCCCCCTTCTGTGGCTCCATGGCTCCCTGGCGTACGACAGCTCTGAGTGAGTCAGGTGTGGGGTATTCATCTGATGCGGCATGTAATGCAGGATAGTCTTTTTCATAAGCATTGAGACATTCATGTATATGCGCGGCCCTTCCTTCATTCGGGGGGGAGCTCACAAGTCCGACTGTCTCAAACCTGTCGGCATAGACCAGATAGTGCACCATGGACTGGAAGTCATCCGGGTCGCTGCCTCCTATATCTGTCGAAACCACCACCCTCGGCTTTTCTCCCGCACCAACGGGACAGGTATTCAGCACCAGGACAAAACTGGTCACCACAATTTTAAACAGTTCGATTCGGGTCATGGCGGAACACTACCAGTTTCCCATTTTCCTGTCTGCCTTTTCAGACGACCGCTTGGGGGCGGAGATCGGGTTTTACCTTTACATGCCAGCCCTCAAAGCTAGTTTGAATCAAGTTGGATATGAAATACTTAAGCCTCAGCACCGGTGCAGCATTGAGGGGAGCTATCGTTGTGCTGCTTGCCATCGCCTGTATCTCCTGCACCCAGGAAAGTCAGAACAAGATGGGCCGCGCCGTCGCCAATATTACCGGCGTGGACGGAGTCTGTGACGTCTTTGCTGGCGAAAAACTCGTCATGCGCTTCATCAAAGTCGACAAGCTGACCACTGGCACCGACAACGCCGGGGTCAAACGCGCCTACAGGTACGGGTATGGCTACATCGATAAAAATTTCAATCTGCGGGTCGATGACGGAGAGAAGAAAGTTTACTTTGAGGTCAGTGATTACTCGACTTCTTATGTTTTCTATGAGAATCCCGAATAGGAACCCGTAAACGGGTTTATTCAGAGTCCAGGTGCTTCTTCCGGAGGGATCAGAATTTCTCAAATCAATCGCGGGGAGACCAGGAAGGTTACTTTTCTGATAATCATGAAGACTACGATCAAGTTTGGAACTGATGGATGGCGGGCTGTCATAGCCGATGAATTCACTTTTGAAAATGTGGAACGGGTCGCCCAGGCGACGGCCCGATTCTGGCAATCCAATCCCGTTGCCGGCACCGAAGCGACCATTGTCGTCGGCTACGACAGACGGTTTTTATCTGATAAATTTGCCGAGGTGACCGCCTCGATTCTCTGCGCCAATGGCTTCAAGGTCGTGCTGAGTGATGGCCCAACCCTGACTCAGGCGGTTTCTTTTGCGGTGAAGGAATTCAATGCCGTCGGCGGTGTGATGCTGACGGCCTCTCACAACCCACCCATTTTCAACGGCTTCAAGATCAAGGCCCACTACGGCGGATCAGCGGAACCCGCAATATGCCAGGGTATCGAGGCCATGATCGATCAGAGTGAGATCAGAAAAATACCACTGGATCAGGCCAGGCAGAATGGACTCATCCAATCCATGGATCTGCGCCCGATGCTTTTTGAAGCCCAGAAAAAACTGGTTGATTTTGATCTCATCGCCTCATCCGGATTGAAATTTGCCCATGATCCTCTCTTCGGGGTTGGAGCAGGGTGCTTTGAAATGCTGCTCGCTGGAACCACCTGTCAGGTCACCACCCTCAATGCCAATCACGATCCTAATTTCGGTGGCATCAATCCCGAACCCATCCGCCAGAATTACGGCCCCACCGCCGCTTATCTGAAGAAAAATCCCCACGATGTCTGTCTGGTGACCGACGGCGATGCCGATCGCGTAGGCGGTATGGACGGTCATGGCGAATACGTGACCACCCACCAGATCATCAGCATGCTGATCCGTCATATGCACAAAAACCGCGGACAGTCCGGTCGCGTCGTCAAGGCCCTCACAACCACCTCCATGGTCGATAAAATCTGCCAGGACTACGGCTTGGAACTCATGGAAACCGGTGTCGGCTTCAAATACGTCTGTGCCGAGATGATGAAAGGCGATGTTCTGCTCGGTGCTGAAGAAAGTGGCGGCATCGGTTTTCTGGGACACATCCCCGAAAGGGATGGTATTCTCGCCGGACTGATGCTTCTGGAAATGCTGGCCATGGAGAAGAAGTCCATCCAGCAGATCCTTGCTGAAATGACCTCGAAATACGGGCCACATTGCTATGACCGCATCGATGGTCACTTCCCTCTGGAAAAGCGTCAGCAGCTCATGGAGCACTGTGCCGCGAATCCACCATCCTCTCTGGCAGGATCGCCCATCGAGGAAATCAAAACTTTTGACGGAGTGAAAATGGTGGCCCGCAATGGGGCCTGGCTCATGCTGCGCGGTTCCGGGACCGAGCCCGTCCTCAGGATTTATGCCGAAGCTCCCTCGGAAGCTGAGGTGAAAACTATCCTCGAGGCGGGGCAGGCTTTGACCCGTCAGGTCTGACTCCGATTCCACAGATCCGGGACCATGTCTCTCAATTTAAGTTCCTGTTAAGGGGCGCAGGGCAGACTCGGTCTCGTAAAATAAAAAAATGGTTATTCCCTTTTCGGGATCTGCCATTATTTTAGGGACTGTCTGAGAAGTTAATGGACCTAGAACGAATTCGTAATTTTTGTATTATTGCTCACATCGACCACGGCAAGACCACCTTGTCGGATCGATTGCTGCAGAACACCGGGACCCTCCAGGACAGGGAGCTGCAGGATCAGCACCTCGATTCCATGGACCTCGAAAGAGAACGCGGTATCACCATCAAGGCCCACCCGGTCACCATGGGCTACACCGCCAAAGACGGAAATCTCTATGAACTCAATCTCATAGATACTCCTGGACACGTGGATTTTGCCTATGAAGTCAGCCGAAGTCTCAGTGCCTGTGAGGGAGCCATAGTCATCGTCGATGCCGCCCAGGGAGTCGAAGCCCAGACCGTTGCCAATGTCCAGCTGGCCATGCGGCTCAACCTGACCATCTTCCCTGTCATCAACAAGATTGATCTTCCCCACGCCAATATCCCCTTCGCGAAACAGCAGCTGGAGGACATTCTCGCCATTCCCGGCGAGGATGCTGTCCTCGCCAGCGCCAAGGAAGGTATTGGCATCGAGGAAATCCTGGAGGCCATTGTCGCCCGGATTCCCGCACCAAAGGCCGATCCCGACCTCGGTCTCCAGGTCCTCGTTTTCGACAGCTATTTTGATACTTACCGGGGTGCCGTCTCGGTCGTCAGGGTTGTGAATGGCGAACTTAGGGCTGGTATGCAGGGACGGTTCATCCACACAAACCGCCTCATCGACATCAAAGAGGTCGGCAGTTTCAATCCGCGACCCTACCCGAGGGACATACTCACCGCCGGGGAAACCGGATACATCACTGCCAATGTGAAAAATCCGGCGGATATCAAGGTGGGCGATACTCTGACTCATCCAAAAACCCCGTCTCCCGCCCTTCCTGGATTTCAGGAGATTCATCCCATGGTCTTCAGCGGTATTTATCCCATCAATACCGCCGACTACGAACAGCTCAAAGCCAGTCTCGGCAAGCTTCAACTCAATGATTCCGCCTTTGTCTACCAGGCCGAAAGCTCTGTGGCACTGGGATTTGGCTTCCGATGCGGGTTTCTGGGACTCCTCCACCTCGAAATTATCCAGGAACGCCTCCGCAGGGAATACGATATGGACATCATCGCGACTTACCCCAGCGTTGTCTACCATGTCTATCTCACCGATGGCGAAATGATGGAAGTCGATAACCCGGCCTTCATGCCCGATACCGCCAATATCGACCACGTCGAGGAACCCATGGTCATGTGCAGCGTCATGAGCCCGAACGAAAATATCGGGGACATGATGGGCCTCATAGCCGAAAAACGCGGCGATGTCCTCAATACCGAGACATTTGACGATCGCAGGATCATGATGTCCGCCAGAATCCCTCTCAACGAGATTCTCATCGATTTTCACGACAAAATTAAAAGCATCACCCGTGGATACGGATCCATGGATTATGAACACGACGGCTACCAACAGGCCGATATGGTCAAGATGGATATGCTCGTCAATGGAGAAACCGTCGATGCCTTCTCTTCGATAGTGCACCGCTCCAAGGCAGAATACCGCGGGCGTATCCTCGCAGCCAAATTGAGAGAGGTCATTCCCAGACAGCAATTTGCCGTGGCAATCCAGGCCGCTCTCGGGGGAAAAATCATCGCCAGAGAAACCCTCAGCGCCATGCGCAAGGATGTCACAGCCAAGTGCTATGGCGGGGACATCACCCGGAAAAGAAAACTCCTCGAAAAGCAGAAAGAAGGAAAAAAACGCATGAAATCTGTGGGATCAGTGAACATTCCACAGGAAGCCTTTATCAAAGTCCTCAAAGCTTGATTCTCCGGACTATCCGGGGGATCCTCAGACACCACCTCATGGAAACGCCCAATCGGTCAGGGGGGATGCTGGAATATCAGCCAGCTCAATACTCTCTCTTCCATGATCATTGGGATGAAAGTTGACGACGAATGACGTTTCTTAAATCATTGCCACGAAAATTGGCTTCAAAAAATTACCGCCGCGGCAGAGATATGGCCGGGCAGGTCAGAAAGCTCCTGAAGCATCAGCGGGATATCCTCACCGACGATAATCTCACAAGTCTGGATGGCGCTCTGGTCAGCTTTAATGAAGTTCTCGAAGACCCGGCCCGCGATTCTGAAATTCCGGCCGCCATGGACAGCATGGAACAGGTTGCCAATGATAATTTCCGTCACTATCCCAATCCGATCGCCCGCGAGAACGTCGAAGTTTTCCTTGTCGCCATCGCTGTTGCTTTGAGCGTCCGTTCCTTTTTTATCCAGCCCTATAAAATCCCCACCGGTTCAATGCAGCCAACTTTGTGGGGAAATGAGGAATCCAATCTGCTTGGAACTGATGAAGAAGTTCCCGGATTCTTCGGGAAATTGGCTGCTTTCTGCTTCAAGGGCACAAGTTATTATGAACTCGAGTCCAAAGTCGATGGCAAACTCGAATCCATCAGCCCAGTCAAAACGGTCATTCCTTTCATCCTCAAAAAGAGGAACTTTGTTATCGACGGAGTCACTCACACCATGTGGAATCCGCCTCCAGTCATTAATAATGCAGGCCGCCCACCCACAGATTATCTGGTTCAGAGCGGCGGACTCCGACAATACGACGAATTCAAAAAGGGCGACCCCGTCGTCAGTTTCAAATTTGTCCGAGGTGATTTCCTCTTTGTCGACAGGCTTACTTATAATTTCCGGCCGCCTGAACGCGGGGAAATCATTGTCTTCAAAACCGAGGGAATTAAGGAAATTCCAGGCCAGGGGCAATTCTATATCAAACGGCTGGTTGGCCTCCCCAATGAAAAACTCAGCATCGGTAACGACAGACACATCTACATCAATGGAAACAGACTCGATGAAAAAACCCCCGGTTTTGAAGGTGTCTACAGCTTTGATCCCAACAAGCCTCCAAGGGACAGCCGCTTCAGTGGACATGTGAACAGCTGGACTTACAGAAACAGTATTCCCGGCCTCGGCGGTCTCGGCGGTCTCCCGTATCACAAATTCCTCAATGAAACAGCCGAATTCCAGATCTCTCCAAATCATGTGATGGCCATGGGCGATAATACCATGAACAGCTCGGATTCCAGAAGCTGGGGGGATTTCCCTATGTCCAATATCGTCGGGAAATTCGCGTTCACCTTCTGGCCATTCATTCGCGATGAAATCCCTGACACTGGGTCCTATTAATAAGGAGGCATCCTTAGCTCTGCTTTTCCTTTTTATTCTTTCATGATCCACGCTTCATGAGTCTCGACTATCATTCTCATGAAAAGAACGACCAGCCTTTTTGCCCATTTGCCATGGAATTGCCATCAGCAACACTGCATAGTGGTCGTGTGGCTGGCATTCCATGTCCGCCTCAAAATCCGATCTAAATAATAGTCCAGGAGATATTCGAATGGAAATAGTGGCACTCGTGGCCTCAGTAGCTCTGCCCCTGTGGAACATTCCTTTGATCATAAAAATCGTTCAAAGACGTTCTTCAGAAGACATAAGTCTGGCTTGGGCTCTTGGAGTCTGGGGATGCATCATTCTGATGGCTCCCTCGGGCTTCACCTCCGATGATCTCGTCTGGCGCACATTCAATATGGTCAACGCGGTACTTTTCACCGCTGTTGTCGTAACCGTTGTCGGCTACCGTATCAAAAAGAATAATGCGTCCGCGTCGTGATTCTCGGTGTTCATCAGGTTAGTTAGTTATAGTTAGAATAGAAATAGGTCCCCCCAGGTCGGTCTCCCGGCCTGGGGGTTTTTGTATGTCGCAATAAATTATTATACCAGGTACATAATTATTGACATAAACTTTGTATTGTGGCAGGTATCAATCAATGAGAATTCGAAGGACGATTTTAATGGACCCGAAGCACGGGCAGTTTTTCCATGTTGTCAGCCGTGTGGTTGACCGTCGTTTTATTTTTGGGGAGAATGAGAAAACATTTTTTCTGCGATTTATGCGCCAGTATGAGGGTTTTACTGGTGTTCAGGTGGTGAGCTATTGTCTGATGTCGAACCACTTCCATTTATTACTATATGTGCCACCGAGGCCAGATGTCATCCCTGAGGAAGAAGTGATCAGGAGAATGAAGCGTTTGTATAGCAAGGACCAGATGAATGAATTCCTGTCTCAAATGCAGGAATTGGAAGGAGAAAGCTTTCTCAAGCTCCGGGAGGAGTTCCTTGATAATTTCAGGATCAGAATGTTCAACCTTTCTCATTTTGTAAGAGAGTTGAAGCTCAGGTTTTCCAAGTACTTCAATGCCTTCAATGATCGTAAGGGGACATTGTGGGAGGAAAGATTCCGATGCTCTTTGATTGAGGGGAAATCGAACGCACTGATGAATACCGCTGCTTATATTGAGTTGAACTCGGTAAGAGCCGGCCTCGTTGACCATCCGAAGCAATATAAGTGGTGTTCCTACTCTGAGGCTCTTTCCGGGGGTAAATCCGCCCGCCAAGGAATTATTAACCTGTCAACCGGCATGAATCTGCCTCTTTCATATTCTGAAGCCATCATTCATTATCAGAAGTTTTTTGAATTCCGCAGTAAGTCTCAAGATGGAAAAAGGAGGGGAATAGTCTTGGAGGCTTCAAGCGAAGAAAAGGAAGATACATCCGGAGATATAGTTGGTTCAGGGGTGGGAGGTATGACAAGGGGGTTCCTGGATGGGTTGATATTGGGAAGCCGGGAATTTATTGAAGAATGGTACCACAAGCACAAAAAGGTCCTCAATGTCAAACGTCAGAGGATATCATCCAGACTGCCGGTTGATCGCCAGGGGATAGGGGGTGGTGAGATTCATACTTATCGTCAGGTCGATCGTTAATCCTGCGGGGAGGCGGGGAGGAATGGTCCGGGAATAGGGTACAAATAATTTACCAGGTACATTATTAAAATGTGTAATGGCTTGATTGAGGGGAGGGAGGGGGTAAGGTTTGGAGATATGGGTGAAAACTGCCGCATTTTATATTGCCAGTGTGCGCATGCGAAAATAGTGCCTGAAGAGGTTAAGAATGCTGTTCTCGACGGGTTGTGTGAATCGGACGTCAGCTGGGAAGGGGTGTCTGACTTATGCGAGATGGTGGCGAGGAGGGATCCGTCGGTGAAACATTTGAATAGTGGCGGTGGTAGAATTAAGATAGCGGCGTGTTATCCACGGGCAGTGAAGTGGCTTTTTGCTTCTGCTGGATCTCCATTGGATCCGCAGGGGGTGCAGATCTGCAATATGCGGGACGAGAGTGCGGAAGCAGTGATTGAAGCTTTGCTTGATCCGAATGTTGTTCCCAATATACCTGAAGGCAAGGGTAAGGCGCCTGCGGACATAGCTTCTCAGGAGGGGGATGTTGACTGAGAGGGAACCATATTGAATTGGTCATTTTAAAAAACGGAATTGCAGGTAATATCAAGCCATGAAACTGACTGAGACCAGAGCCCTACAGGTTGTGATCTATGAGGGTGCTGAAGCGGCCCCTTTGGATCCCGGGATGCGTAAGAAGCTGACCAGACAATTATTGGGGAGGGGTTACGGAGTCCAGCGTGCCCTTGGGCAGGATGGACTCAGGACCGATGATAGAACCCAACGTCTTGTCGTGGGTCAGTTTGGGGGGCAATCGCCGGATGGAAGTGGATTTTCTGATCAAGGCGAAGGGATTCAGGTGTTGGATCTGGGGCAATTAACCGGCAGTGATGATGAGCGGGTTTCGACGGTGATTGGCGAAGCGGATCGGCTGCACAGCCAGGAGTCGCTTTTTGATCATAAAGCCTGGAAGCCATGGTTTCCTGTCATTGACTACGACCGGTGCACGAACTGCATGCAATGTCTGAGTTTCTGTTTATTTGGAGTTTATGGAGTTTCGAATGAGCAGCAGATACAGGTGCAGAATCACGACAACTGCAAAACAAACTGTCCTGCCTGTTCACGGGTATGTCCTGAAGCGGCGATCATGTTTCCCAAATACAAGGCCGGTCCCATTAACGGGGACATAGTGAGTGATCAGGAACTGGAGCGCGAGAAAATGAAAGTTGATATATCCTCGCTTCTTGGAGGGGATGTGTATGACCTGCTCAGAACGCGTTCTGAGCGTGCCAAGTCCCGTTTTTCAAAAGAGCGCGATTCGGACAAGGCTTTGAATGAGCGGCAGAAGTGTCTGGTGAAGTTGCAGAAGGATGCGGATATACCGCCGGAGGTTCTGATGTCGCTTCCCGGGCCGGAGGAGATTCAGCGACGTGCGGCAGAAGCGACGGCCAAAGCGGATGCGGCCATCAAAGCCAATCAGGCGAGGCAGCAGTCCGGGGATGCCGGGTGAGCCTTTTTGCTCTGACGATTGCTGCAGATATTGAAGAGCGGAATTTTCACCTTTGGTCTGGAAAATTCCGTCATTGGAGGTATTCTCGGCTTTCGATTGTAACCTGGTTCCGATTCTGAGAGCACAGGATAAAGTTGAATGAAGGCACAAATCATTATTACGCCTAAGAAGGCGGTTCTGGACCCTCAGGGTAAAACTGTCCAAAACGCTCTTGAGCATCTGGGTCATCCTGGAATTCAAGCCGTTCATGTCGGCAAGTTTCTGGAGATAGAAATTGAGGGTGATCAGGATGTGGAATCGGTCAGGACCCAAATGCATGAGGCCTGCCGTCGGTTTCTGACGAATCCTGTGATAGAAGACTACACGCTCGAGATTCTGCCTTCATGAAATTTGCAGTTCTTCAATTTCCGGGATCGAATTGCGATCAGGATTGTCTCCATATGATTCGGGGGGTGATGGGGCACACCGGAGCTTATGTGTGGCATAAGGAAACCAGTCTGGGCGATATGGATGCCGTGATTGTGCCGGGTGGATTCAGTTACGGGGATTATCTGCGAAGTGGAGCCATAGCCAAGACCAGCCCGGTGATGGCTGCGGTCCGGGAATTTGCTGACAAAGGTGGGTTGGTTCTGGGGATTTGCAACGGGTTTCAGATACTGACCGAGTCCGGGCTGCTGCCAGGGGCGCTGGTGCGGAATCGCGATCTCAAATTCATTTGTGAGCACGTCTGGCTGAAAGTTGAGAATACAGCTTCGGCTTTCACCTGTGCCGGGCCGGGTGGAAACCTCATGCGCAGTCCGATTGCGCACATGGATGGGTGTTATTTTATTGATCCTGCGGGTCTTTGCGAACTGGAAGCCCACGGCCAGATTCTGTGGCGGTATGCGGATGCTGAAGGGAAAGTGACTGCATCCGCCAATCCGAATGGATCCGTTTCCAATATTGCTGGTGTCAGCAACCGTGCTGGTAATGTTGCCGGGCTGATGCCCCATCCGGAACGGGCAGGCGAATCCATTCTCGGTGAGGAATCCGGACTGGCTGTTTTCAGGTCGATGGTCAAATTCCACGAAAGCCGTCAGAATTCCGGGACTGTATCGGTATGAAACACGCATTGCCCTGTTCAGCTGAGAATTCATTTTCAAACCGCCAGAAAAGAAATCACCAATATTTTTATATTTCCTGATCCAAGAAACCAGCGATGTCAGAACCGACTATTACCCCTGAGCTGATAAGTAAGCATGGTATCACCGACGAAGAATATCAGCAGATCCTGAATATCCTTGGGAGGGAGCCCAATATCACTGAATTGGGCATATTCTCAGTGATGTGGAGTGAACATTGTTCCTACAAGAACACCCGTAAACTCTTGAAATCCTTTCCTGTCCGCTCAGACAGAGTTTTAGTGGCCGCGGGTGAAGAAAATGCTGGCATTCTGGATATTGGGGACGGAGTGGCGATCGCCTTCAAGATCGAATCTCACAACCACCCCAGTGCTGTTGAGCCTTTCCAGGGAGCCGCCACCGGAGTTGGGGGAATTCTGAGAGATATCTTCACGATGGGTGCCCGCCCGATTTGCGCAATGAATTCTCTGCGGTTCGGGTCGATAGAATCGCCGGAAGTCCGCCGGTTGTTCCGGGGAGTTGTCTCGGGGATTGCCCATTATGGTAATTGTTTCGGGGTTCCAACCATTGCGGGTGAGGTAAGTTTTGATAAGTCTTACGAAGGCAATCCCCTGGTCAACGCATTTGCGCTGGGATCACTTTACACCGACCAGATTGCGAGGGGAGCGGCGCGTGGCATTGGGAACCCGGTCTTTTATGTTGGACCTGCCACTGGGCGCGATGGTTTGGCCGGAGCGGCTTTTGCATCCCAGGATCTGACCGAGGAATCGGCAGAGCAGCAGCGTGGAGCGGTTCAGGTCGGCGATCCATTCATGGAGAAACTGGTTATGGAGGCCTGTCTCGAACTGCTCGCCACTGGAGCTGTCGCCGGAATTCAGGATATGGGCGCAGCCGGCCTGACGTGTTCCACCTGTGAAACCGCCTCCCGCGCGGGTACCGGCATTGAAATAGAACTCGACAAAGTCCCTCAGCGCGGCCCCGGCATGTCGTCCTATGAGATAATGCTCAGTGAATCTCAGGAAAGGATGCTCATCATTGTCCACAAGGGGCGCGAAGCTGAAGTCAAAAAAATCTTCGATAAATGGGATCTGCCCTGGGCGCACATTGGGCAGGTCACCGACACTGGCAGAATGGTCGTGCGGCAAGGTGGAGAGATTGTTGCTGACATCTCGGCTTCCAGACTGGCAGACGAAGCTCCGGTTTATTCCAGAGAATCCGCTGAGCCTGAGTATTTTCAGAAGACCCGGAGCCTGGTCCTTGACCAGGTTTCCGATATCAGCGGGGAATGTGTGGAGGCTCAACTTGAGCAGCTGCTCGAATGGCCAACGCTCGCTTCAAAAAACTGGGTATACCGCCAGTACGACCACATGGTCCGCAATGGCTCGGTTGTGCTTCCCGGCAGTGATGCCGCTGTCATCCGGATCAAGGAGGACTCGATGCCGGTGCGGGCTGATGGTGAAAAAAGGACTTTTCCAGAAAAATTTATTGCCATGACTGTGGACGGGAATGGCATCTATACCTATCTGGATCCATACGAGGGTGGGAAGATAGCCGTTGCTGAGGCTGTCAGAAATCTCGTCACATCAGGTGCCAGTGCGATAGGTGTTACCGACAATCTTAATTTCGGCAACCCTCATAATCCCCAGCTCTTTTATCAACTGAGTGAAGCCATACGCGGAATGAGCGATGCGTGTCGACACTTTGATATACCCGTGACCGGCGGTAATGTCTCCCTGTATAATCAGAGTCCGGCTGGTGCCATTGATCCGACGCCGGTAGTGGGAGCCGTGGGTCTCTTTGATTCGGGCAACCATATCACAACCCAATGGTTCAGGGAGGCAGGAAATATACTGGTTCTCGTCGAGCCCAACGAGAGCGAATCGGATCCCTGGTGTGGGCTTGGCGGCTCGGCCTATCTTCTTCAAAGTCATCAATTAAAAGCCGGGCGCCCTTCGCCATGTGATCTCGATCGCGAGACTCTCGTTCACCGTGCCATCGCTCAGTGGATCAGGAAGGGCTGGGTCAGGTCAGCCCACGACTGCAGTGATGGCGGACTCATGGTTGCTGCAGCCGAGATGGCCATTTCAAACCATTCATCGCGGAACCATCCTGAGCTGCTTGGTGCTGAACTGGAACTGCCAGCCCCCGGAGCTCACAATGGACTTCGTCTGGACAGCCTGCTTTTCGGGGAATTTCAATCCCGAATACTTATTGAAGTGTCACCTGATATCTTTGAGCAGTTGAGTGACACGATACCGGCTGGAGTGCATTGTCGAAACATCGGCAAAGTCGGTGGGACTGAACTCAGATTGAATGTTGGCGGGAAAGGGCTTGCTTCCTGGAATCTGGAGTCGCTGCATCACCGGTGGTGGAATGCCATCGCCAACCACATGGACAACTAATTACAGGATCAGACATGACAGACCAGCAGGAACAGGAATATCCGAAGCATTATTGTGGCGTGTTCGGTGTTTGGGGAAACCCGGAAGCGGCGACACTCACCTACTACGGGTTGTTTGCACTGCAGCACCGGGGACAGGAAAGTGCGGGCATTGTCACCTGTGACGAGAAGCTCGAATTTCACACCTTCCGGGGGATGGGGCTGGTGTCTCAGATTTTCGATGAGGACGTCCTTAAGGATCTGCAGGGCAATATAGCGATTGGGCACACCCGGTATTCGACGACAGGGTCCTCGCAAGTGATAAACGCGCAGCCACTCACAGTTGATTTCTGCAAGGGTCGGCTGGCAATTGCGCACAATGGTAATCTCACCAATGCAGCTAGGCTCCGGTATGAACTCGAGCAGAATGGGTCGATTTTCCAGACGACCATCGACAGTGAGATCATACTGCACTTATTGGCCCAACCATTGGATACAGGCTCTGAGCAGAATAATCTGTTGAGCGCCCTCCGCAGGATTCAAGGGGCGTTTTCTCTGGTTCTGATGACCAATGAAGCGCTGATAGGCGTGCGCGATCCTCAGGGATTTCGCCCCCTGTCACTGGCAAAAATAGGGGATGGCTGGGTATTGTCCAGCGAGACCTGCGCCTTTGATCTCATTCAGGCGGAATTTGTCCGTGATGTGGAGCCCGGAGAGGTTGTTGTCATTGACGATAAGGGCGTCCGGAGTTTCCATCTCAACTCACAGCCACAGCGCAAAGCTTTCTGTATATTCGAACACGTTTATTTTGCCCGGCCGGATTCTCAATTGGGCGGACGCAGCGTCTACCAGACCCGTGTGGAAATGGGGCGTCAGCTGGCCAGAGAATACCCCATGGAAGCGGATATCGTCGTACCTATACCGGACAGCGGCAATTGTGCCGCCTTGGGGTATTCCATGGAAAGCGGCATTCCGTATGAAATGGCATTTGTCCGCAACCACTATGTCGGTCGAAGTTTTCTCCAGCCATCGCAGTTGATCCGTGACTTCAATGTGCGGGTCAAATTGAATCTGGTCAAAGATCTGGTCAGGGGCAAGAAGGTGATTATCATCGATGATTCGATAGTCCGTGGCACGACGAGCAAGGCTCACGTCAACAATCTCAAGGAAGCCGGAGCTATCGAGGTTCACATTCTTGTTAGCTGCCCACCGCATCAGCATTCCTGCTATTATGGAATAGACTTCCCCGACCGGAATAAACTGATGGCTGTCGTCCATCCCAGGGATAAGATTGCCGAATACCTGAATGCGGACTCCGTCAACTACCTCAGCCTGGATGGCATGGTGGCAGCCACCGGAGGGCAGAAAAAGAATTTCTGCATGGCCTGCTATGACGGGGATTATCCGGTTGATTACGATTCCTCGTTCACCAAGGAAATCAATGAGAACCGTACCTATGACAGCCTCTCACTGGTGGACCAGCTCGATGCATCCCAGCAGCAGATGAACCTCTTTGACAGGAACGGGAATGAGGAGGAGCATGGGGACGTGGACTCCAAATCCTGATCCTAGAGCCTCTCAGGGACAATATTCATTTTTTCTGAGATCCTCGAGATCCACAAACTCCAGAACTGAAATGTGGCAGCCTTCAAGAATGACTTTGGGAGCCATATCCGCCTGAAGCGCCTCCACCCATCGGGTGACGCACAGACACCATCTGTCCCCTTCCTTGAGTCCAGGAAATTCGTAGGCTGGCATAGGTGTTGAGAGGTCGTTCCCACGACTCATGGAGAAGTTGAGAAAGTTCTCAGTCATCACAGCGCAGACGGTATGGAGGCCGACATCTCCTGGACCGGTGCAACAGTGACCGGTGCGGTAAAAACCGGTCATTGGATCGAGACTGCAGGCTTCAAGTGGTGTTCCCAGGACATTGGTCTGACCGCCATTTGCGTTATTCATTAAGGAGAGCTTACGCCTGTCCGTGAGTTGAATCCAATCCAATCTTGGTAATGGTCTGATTTGGACGGGATGTTGGTTTCAGCACAGGAACCAGGCATCCTGTCCGGGGGTGTGGGGCAGGTGTCCGAGGATATAGTCCTGAATCTTTTTGCGTCCCTCAGGTACGCCTACGGCAATGAAGAGTGGGAGTTGGGGCTTCGTGGAGATTCTCTCCGGTTCTATGACCGGTACTCCGTGAATCTCATGGCCAATCTTGCGCGGGTTGACCTCAATGATGTTCCTGATGGCAATGCCCTGCGACTGAAACCAGCGGATCCACGGCTTTCCCTCGAGTCCGGCTCCCCAGAAATCGCATCGACTGACACCTTTGAGCGGGCCTTCCGGGAGGTGGGCCTTTTTGGCATTTATAAATGCCGCTTTGGTATAGATTGACTCGTTCCGGGTGACGCGATTCGGGTGGTCGGTCCACCAGTAGAGTGTTCGGGGCACTTTGCCGACCCGGTATCCGGCCGCCATCGCCCTGAGCCACAGGTCGTAATCCTCGGGGAAATTTCCCTGTCGGTATCCCATTTCAAAGACTTCCCGCCGTGCCAGAATTGTGGGGTTGGGGATGGGTAGTTCCACAAAACGCATGGCCAGTATTTCCTCCTGGCTGACACAGCTGTTCAGCCAGTCTTCATATTCCTGCAGACTCAACACTGGATGACCCTCAAGGCTCACAATTTTTACAAGACAGCTGACCACATCCAGATCGTGCTGAAGCCCATAATCCAGCTGCCGTCTCAGCCGGTGCGGGCTCGACCAGTCATCCGCATCCATGCGGGCAATCCACTCGCCCCGTGCCGCCTGCACACCAAAATTGGCCGCCTCTGCCACCCCCCTGTGCGGCCGCTTCAGAATACGGATCCGCGATGGATCAATGGCCGCCTGCAGTGATTCGAGGACCGTCTGGGTTGAATCCGTGGAACCGTCATCGACAATGACCACTTCGATATTCATTTCCTGGATATGCCCCAGGGAATACACCGCTTTCTCAATCGTCGATTCGGCATTGAAAACAGGCATGACCACCGAGATCAGTGGGTGACTGACCGGGCCGTTTGTCTTCAATTGTGCTTTGAGTCTGTTCATCAAATAGGTTTTTTCTGAAATTTGGAACTTCAGAACCATATCCGGGCTGCCCGGGGCTGCCATATTTCCGGGCCTCGGAAAGGAATCATAACATACAGCAATCCCTCATCCTATCAATGCGCGTGTGAATTGAATACCTTGACGGCCGGGGTTCAATCATCAAACATACCCCTCCTTATCGACAATGATTTTGTCCAGGATCCACATTACCCGTTTTTCACTTCTGATATCGGGAGCTATCCTATCGGGATGGCTCACGGCCTGTTCGCAATTTCACCTCTTAAATTCATCATCCCCATTCCAGTTGTATTACCCGTTTATCTGGGTGTTGCCTATGATGTTCGGGGCAGGCCAGGAATTGAAGGCTCTGCAGGGAAAGTCAGCAGCAGCTTTCTTGTTTTTTGGCTGCACCGCGGTATTTCTGGCTCTGGAACTTCTCCTGCTGACCAATGTTCCCCTGGTAAGTGTGGATTCGCCGGTTATTACGGTAAGCCTAATAAACCTGATTCTTTGTTTCCTGATTGGTTTGATCACCGGTTCCCAGGTATGGCATTCCAGGGACGGTATTGGGGAATCCGTGAATTCAGATACTGAAGTTTATGTCTGGAGCCTTTTCATGGTAATAGCCGGGGCTGGTCTTTCCATGTGGATGACAACTCTGGCCGCCGCCTGGAATGGGTATTCCGCGCAGCTACTTCTGTTGATGGTCCTCTCTGCTGCCGGCGGGCTTCTGAATCTGGTCCCATCAAAACCGTCCACAGTTGCTGTCTCCAAACAACCTGATGCGATGTTATCGCTTTCCCGGAATCGACGGGAGGTTTCCATATTGGTTGTGGTTATATCGGCCCTGTCCGTCGTGCAGTGCACATTACATTACTTCACCGCCGTCTTTGGGGATTCGGTATACACCCCGGTCACGGTCATCAGTGTCTGGGGACTTCTTATCGGCGCAGGTATGGCCGGGTGGCAACGCTGGCTGTCATGGCGGTGGACCGGCGGGGCTGATGGGTACCGGGTTCTCATTATCGTCACTGCCTTTGCTTCAGCAGGCTGGGTTTTTCTCCTGAACCGACTCTCTCTGATCCAGGACCATACCGCCATCCTGGCTGGTGACGGGCGGTTCAGAACCATCATTCTGTGTTTCCTGGTTTCTCTTCTCGCACTGGCACTTCCTTCCCTGTGTCACGGAGCTCTTCTGGCCAGGCACCTGTCCATTCAGCTGCATTCAAAAAATGTGGGCGACTCGAATCTGAGTCAGAATGTGAATATAGACCGGAGGCGGATTGGTATATTTGCATGGCTTCTTGGAATTGGAGTAATTGCTGGACTGGTTGGCTTTCCCGTATTGGAGCGGATGATTGGCATCGCGTGGATTATTGCCGCTATCCCGCAATTGATTCTGGTTCTGGCACCGCGGGCAACCCGGACCTGGTTTGTGGCAGCCCTGGCTGTTACGGGGTTTTCTGTTATTTTCCTGGTTTCCCACCGCATGCCGGAGGTGGAAATAAGTCAATCCAAGGTTGTGACATCCAACCAGTTGGCTGCTTCAGCGATCTGGGGGGAAAAAACATACCCCATCATCACGGTTCTCGATCCGGACCGGATGCCGGATGAAATGCGCAGCCGATGGGAGTATCAACATGCGGCCCGCCTGCATTTTCATCTGTCCATCCCGTCTCATGCCGACATGCAGGTGCTGGATTTCCGCAATGTCAATAACCGGAGATTGGCCGGGGTCATGAACCGGGAGTTTTTCCAGGTCTGGAGAAAAGCAACCGGGAGTGACGGGTGGTTTATCCTGTGGTTTCCGGTCAATGACCTGGATGCGGGGAGTTTCAGGCTCCTCATATCCACATTCAATCAGACTTTTGAACAATCTCACATGATTCTTCAGGACGATGGGGCAGGGTCGTTCGTGGCTGGTCTGTTTGGTGCCGGTCCCGGGACTTTGTGCAACTCAATTTCCGGTTTGGAAACCTCGATCGTCAAGATGGCAGCTTTGACTGGCCGTTCCCCCACCGCAGACCTTCTCGGTGGTTATCTCGGTGATAAGGAATGGATGAATTCCAGATTTGGAGTCGGCGATTCCAGTCCCATCGATACCCTCGCAAAGAGAAAGCTGGTCTATCGCATTCCCGTTCACAGCCCCATGAAAACCTCGGAATTCATCTCCTGGATCGTGACCGACTGGGCGACTCACCTCAATGAATCAGTCCCGCCATTTTTCAGAGAAGCTGGCGGAAAACCTGTTGTGGATCCGGACAGCAGACTGGGGGCATCCCTGAAAATCCGCCGCAAGGTCTGGTTCCTCTATCTGGAGGCACTCAGCCTCAGAAACCGCGGTGAAATCATCAGCAGTCTGGAGCGCCTGTACCTGGCTGCGATAATGGATCCCACATTTGAGCCACTCTACAGGTATCTCATTCCACCTGCCAGGTCTGTCCACGAAGACTCTGATCCCATCGTGAAAAAGATCCACTCCTATCTCTCACGCCTCAAGCGCCTCTGAAATCAACCCGGAATGGGAGTGATCTGCCCCATGGGATACATTCTGGCAATGTCTGACGGATTATGGGATACTCCGCTCATGGACGCAGCTGGAAAACCATTTTGGCGGGTGCTCTCGAAGCCGGGTGCCAAACCGCTTTTTTTTGTTCCGAATCTGTGGAAATCGTGGAATTCGAGGATTTTCTCGGATTTCCCCCGCATGCGTTCCCAGAATCTGGTCTTTGAGGTTTTCAATGTCCCCAATTCCAGTGTGCGCAAGATCTCACTCGTCAGCCGCCCGACGACAACCCGCCTCAATACCAACGTCTCCATGATTCTCGAGCGGTACGGTGTTGAAAAACCTCAGGAACGGGGCCACAAAAAAACCGTCTCCCTGGGTATTTGGAGTCTCGAGTATAATAAAATCCCGCCCATCCCGGAATTTGAGGAAGTCGAGGAGGTTCGCGCCTTTCTTAAACAATGGGAAGACCTCAATGACAGTCTCCCTGTCAGGATCGTCAAAGACATCCACAAAAAAGTCACTCAGAATATCTCCATAAGAAATGAGATCAGGGAAGAATTCTACAATGAATAAAATGCCCGCCCCGGTACGGATTCATGGCGTGGGACCGGCGGTCTTCCCGCAACCCGGCAGTCAGACCAAATAAAATAATAGATTTTTTCATTTTCCTAAAACGCTGGCAGTAAAGCCTTTTGGAAATGACGTTATTTATGGGGTCGTACGATTCCTGATCGCACATTGTTGCCGGGCTGGTATTTAGGTGGATTATTCCAATTGATCAGAGGTTTGCCTGCCCCCGTTAAGTGCCTTTCCGTCGTGCCGCATTGGTAAGTGATGATGAAAAAGGCCGGCGAATATTTCTGGATTTTCAATCCACGCTCCGGATTCATGACGTCACTTCTCCGCTATGGTTCGCCATCCGGAAAGCGGCCTCACGACCTGGATATTCATCCGGCCATTCCGTCATCCGATTCAGATTTCAGCTCACCTGAACAATTTTTGAGGATGTTCCCGGTCTCCGGGAGCCATTCGCAAGGAGAACCAATGGTGTGCTGCGAAAAATGGGGAATCGGACACGTCTGTGACCCATCAGGTTTCAGTCCTGACCATTCAAATCAGAACTCCGGCAGCCTTCGGGTGGTTGATGGAAGCCGGTCATGTTCCATTGAGTGGATATCACGGCGTGCGCCGGAATGCGGCAGTCGGGTGCTCAGGTGTGAACAATGCGAGATACTGGATGATCATTGCGTAATACCAGTAAGGATCAGATTCTGAATCCGGACGCGGGGATTGGTGGACCCGCTTCAATTGGATTCATCGACATACCCTCCAGTGTATGTCAGGGCCCCGACTGACCCATTTCCCCAATTCCACCCGACGCTGTCCGTCGACTCCGGGAATTCGCATGTGTTCGTCAATTTCTCGCTTCTCCCGTCGGGATATGATATGCCTCGGTCTGTGGATTATCAGAACGAATGGTTTGATGTTGTCGACCGGAACGATGAGGTTATCGGTCGCGAAAGGCGTCCCATTGTCCATCGGGACGGACTCCTGCACCGGGCCGTGCATGGATTTGTTTTCAATGATGCAGGCCATCTATTCCTCCAGAAGAGGTCCATGGCCAAAGACAACTTCCCGGGCACCTGGGATTCCTCGTTCAGTGGGCACGTCGACGCCGGCGAATCATACGACCAGGCCGTCATCCGCGAAGCTCACGAAGAAATCGGTGTCTCCCTGGATCACCTCCCCGACAAAATCACCAAGATCGACGCCTGTCAGGAAACCGGTCTTGAATTCACCTGGCTCTACTCCCTCGTCCACAATGGCCCCTTTGACCTGCACCCGGAAGAAATTGATGAAGGCCGCTGGGTTTCCATACCGGATCTGGAGGCCTGGATCCACCGGAGCCCGGGAGATTTCGCCCCTTCATTCCTCTGCTGCTGGCGCCACTTCACTCAAATCAAATCAAAAATCTCATAATATACCTAAATACCAGGTACATTAAAATACCAGGTACATTATGAATTAATTAAATGGCATTGGGCAGGGTAAATTCCTGCTGGTTTTTATTGTCAATTCAGAGTGTGGTATTTACGTTTGACAGCCGACAGACAAAGTTTCCGGTGATGTGCGGACCGGATGCGGATTGTCAAGTCGGTCAGAATGGCGGGCGGTAATTCCAATTCCAATTCCATAGTCCCGACACAACAGAAAATACTTCTATGGCACAGACACGACAGGAATCCAGAAAGACATCACTCGATATCGTCGAATTTGCGATGTTTATCTCCATCACAATTATATGTGTTTACGTTCTTGTTTCCTGTTACCGGGTGTGGGTGAGGCCGCTGGATCAGCAAACCGAAAATACCCGCGACAAACTCAACGAACTTCGGATGTCCGCGGCTGAATACGAAAAAAAGATTGTCTCGACAGAAAAACTTCTCGCCTCGCTGGATGGGAATCCAGACCCGGATAAACTTGAGGAATGTCTGAGAGTCATGTACGGGTACGTGCCGGAGAATGAGATTATTGTTCCCCTTCAGAAGCTGTATCCCGTGCCTATACCGATTGATCTGCACGAGTAGGATCTGCCGTTCTGTGAGCCAAACACCTTATGAAATTCACGCCGGGCACATTTCGGCCACTACTCATTTCATTTTTTTGAGGATATATGGATCAGGACTGTTTTTTCCGGGCTTGAGATTGTCTGAGGGCCTCATTCAGCAGGTGTGACCAGAGTGCTTCATCCCGTTTTCTTATGACAACCCATTCTTTGAAGGGGCTGCCGGCCGGGGAAAAGCATTCACCAAGGCTGTCGTGAACGAGTTCCTCAACCCGGGCACGAGTCAGTTTGACGATCAGGTCACCGGTTTTATGGTCGCAACTGGCAAAGAAATCCCCATCATACCTTAGGCAGGGAAATCCCATCATGGTTGATCGGGTGACTCCCTTCTGATCCACGACAGCAGAGATCCGCGATTCATAGAAATTCTTCACGTCCGGGTCATTCATTGAATGATTGATTCATATGTTCCGATCTTTGAGTAGAAGGTCTCCAAAAAACTGCAGGGAGTCTTTCAGGTGGGGCATCCAATAGTCCCAGGTATGGCCTCCTGGGAATTCCTGGTAGATATGGTCGATTCCCAGTTCAACCAGCCTCTGATGAAAGGATCTGTTGTGGGAGATGAGAATGTCGTCCGTGCCGCAGTCAAATCGCATGGGAGGGATGAGTTCTTTTTCGCTGTCCGTCAGGCTCCCGGCCAATGATGTCAGGCAATCCTCATGGGGGCGAATCTTCAGAGGCCAGGGGGTGGTGTCTTCAAGCCGTCCATCCAGTTGATTCAGACTTGTGATACTTGAATGGGCGCTGACTCCCTCGAAATGGCGGGGGTATTTGAGACCCAGTCTAAGGGCACCGTATCCGCCCATGGAAAGGCCACTGATGAATTTCTGGTTTCCCGTCTGGATATCCGGCCAGGCAGCCTGAACAGCCACTCCCACTTCCTCAACAATCCATTTTTCATAATCGGCATCTTTGTGGCTGATGTAGCCGCTGCCATCTTTCCAGAGCCCGTCCGATGGCATGGCTATCACCATGGGTGGGATTTTGCCCGAATCAATCAATGATCCGGCAGTTCTGTGGGCTCCTCCTTTGATGGTCCATGCCCAATGGGAACCGTATATCCCGTGCAAAAGAATAACCAGGGGCAGGGGACCTGAAACCTCCGCGTTGTCGGGAATATAAACACTGATGTCAGCGCGGCCACCCAGAGCCCCGGATTTCACGGTCAGCCACCCAATACGCCTTTCGTCTATCCGGCTCTCACCCGATTCCAAAGTAAAAAATCCGTGCCCGTCCAATCCCGTTTGTTTCATGATTCTCTATATCCAAAGTCGGTGTCATTCATCGAGCGAACCACAATCTCACGCATGACACACTGGCCCGACGTGCCGAGGCATTGCATCACCGCATTGGCAACGTCGGCCGGCTTCAGGAAATTCTCCATCTGAGTTCCACCCTCTCTGGCGTCCTTCCAGAATCCGGTTTCCACGCCCCCGGGAAGCACGGCCGTGACCCGGATGCCAGCCGCGGATCCCTCTTCCTGCAACGCCTGCGTGAATCCGCGCACCCCCCATTTGGCGGAACAGTAAACAGATTCAGTCGGCACTCCCCGCAGGCTTGCTGTCGAAATGATGTTCACTATGTGACCACCGCCACATGACTTCATTTTCAGCATCGCTGCTCTGGATCCGTAGATCGTTCCCTTAAGATTGACATCAATCACCAGATCGACCTCTTCAGGAGCAATCTGATCGACAGGCTTGTGTCTCGCCAACCCGGCATTATTCACCCACACATCCAATGATCCGAATTCCTCGACAGCCCTGTCCGCAGCTTCCATCATCAAAACGGAATTCCGCACGTCGGCCACCATGATTGAGATGTGCCCTGTGGTTTTCAGTTCTTGCTTAAGCTTCTGAAGACCCTGGCTGTTCGTGTCCACAGCAATAACATTCATGCCACAGTCTCCCATTGCTTCCACCAGAGCACGTCCAATGCCAGTTGCTGCTCCGGTAACAATAGCTGATTTTCCACTCATGCCAGCTCTCATATTCCATCTTTATACCAGCCATGGCTCTTGTTTTTCACCTCCCTTTGTTAAAAATCTTCCCGGCATCCTCAATTATCTCCCTATTTAGATTTGATTTTTGATGGCTGCGCATCAATATTCTTATATGCGAACCACGGTAGAGCTTCCAGACGCCCTCATACGGAGAGCCAAACTCATAGCCCTCCAGAGAAATACCACCCTCAAATCCATGATTACTGAGGCCCTTGAAAAATATCTCGACGGCTCTCTGGATGCTGCTGGATCCCCATCCAGTCCGGCCGACTCCTTCAATCCCCCAGCAAAACTAACCCGTCCCATGGTCGATGTCGGTCCCGACAGCCCCATCGCCAACATGGACACTAACGCCTCCATCAATAAAGAGGGGAAAACCTGGAATTCCTGACCCATACCCCATCAATTCCACTCACTGCATCACCGCTTTCACTAGACAGACACACTTCAATTTCATTTCTTTACTCGTTTTCTCAAAGAAAACCCCAAATTCAACCATTTAACTTAAACAATCACACGCACAGGCATACAGGTAGGCATGAATATGACATATATCATTGACGCAAATGTAAGTATGGCACTGATGGTCAAGAATCATCCTGCTGGCCTGGGGGTGCGAGCGTGGTGGGAGAACTGCGGGGAGAGTTCGGTTGGAGTGTGCTGGCCGGTGATGCATTCGGTATTATCGCAGCTGACGAGTCGGGAGATACTTGGGGAGTATGCTTTGAGTCCAGTGAAAGCGGGGCAGGTGGTTTCAGCATTCATGCAGGATCCAAGGGTATTTGAGATAAGCGATGTGCCTGTTGAGACGTACCGGAGTTGGGCGAGGGTTGTTCCTGAGAAGGAGGCGACTGGCATCCGGTGGCGGAATGCGTGGCTGGTAGCTCTGGCAAATACCCTGCGGATGACGCTGGTGACTTTGGATTCGAGTTACCAGGTTATGGGAGTTGAGTCGCTTAAAGTGCTGAGATGATCAGTCCGATTGGACTCGGAACTGTATCGTCATGCAGGACTCGGAATTATTTCAGGTCAGTTTGAACCGTATATTCGGGTGTTTCCATCAATTGGAGAAACCAGGTCCGCATAGGGGAATGAGCCTACTGTTTGAATGTTGTAGGTTTCGCCCGAGACTGGTACCGGGAATGCACCTTTGTTTAAGTATGGGGCCAGATCGGTTTGAGATGGGCTGTCTCCTGTAGCTTTACCAAGTTCCAGAGCCCACACATCCTTGGCTGCTTGGATATTTCTCAGGTTATTGATGATGCTGTTTTGTTGGGCCCGCTCTCTGGCTCGCACAAAACTGGGAGCTGTTGAGGTCATGATCAGGCCAATTATGGCGATGATGATCATAATTTCAACAAGGGAAAAGCCTGGCCTCCCGTCACTGTATCCCGGTTTGAGTTTCATCTTCTCTCCCTTGAATCGGACAATCTCAGCCTTGCTTAATTAAAATTCGTTAAGGCCGGGAAATCTGTCTCACTTCTTGCATTAGGTGTAAGCGTTTGAAAAAAAGAGAGTTAAAGCAATGACTTGGGGCTGGGAGTCCAGATTCCAGACATTGGAAGCCAAAAGGGAAGGGAAGGATTCCAATAATCGGAAACAGCCCCAGTCCAATCAGGCGATGATATCGTGGATGATCCTGCCGTGAACATCCGTGAGACGGAAATCGCGCCCATCGTGTCGGAAGGTCAGTTCCTCGTGGTTGAGGCCGAGGAGGTGGAGAAGGGTGGCATGCCAGTCGTGCATGTGAACCTTGTCTTGGATGGCATGATGGCCAAAGTCGTCAGTGTGGCCGAATGAAAAGCCTTTTTTGACCCCGCCACCAGCGAGAAAGATGGTGAATCCGTAGGAGTTGTGGTCCCGTCCGGTTCCATTTTTTTCGGCGTAGGGAGTGCGGCCGAATTCACCGCCCCACCAGACGAGAGTATCCTCTAGGAGTCCGCGCTGTTTGAGGTCCTGAAGAAGACCGGCAACGGGCTTATCGGTATTGAAAGCGTGTTCCTCGTGTTTGGGGAGGTTGGAGTGCTGGTCCCAACGAGGGTTATTCGAATTGTCACCATAGTTGACCTGAATATAGCGGACACCAGATTCGGCCATTCGGCGCGCCATGAGACATTGGCGACCGAAGTCATCAGTGCCTTTCTGGTCGATACCGTACATGTCACGGATATGCTGGGGTTCCTGATCGATATCAAAAGCATTCGGGGCATGTTGCTGCATATTCCAGGCGAGTTCGTAGGAATTGATGACAGCTTCGAGTTCTGATTCGCCGGGTGCTTTCAGGATCTGCTCATTATTGAGTGACCGGAGGAGATTGAATTGCGCCTGCTGATGGTGGTTGCTGAAGTGACTATTGGAGAGATTTCTGATTTTGGCCTGTTCTGCGGAGACGCCTGCACGACCTATGGCTGTGCCCTGATAGGCGGCTGGCAGGAATGCGTTGCTGTAATTTCTCGGGCCGCCATTTCCCATGGATGGCTGAATCGTCACAAAACCTGGCAGATTCTGATTTTCAGCACCGAGTCCATAAAGTACCCACGATCCGATAGACGGACGGATCAGGTTGATTGAGCCCGTGTGCAGGAAAAGAGTGGATGGCCCATGGGCGACCCCTTCAGTATGCATGCCTTTGAGGAAACAAAGGTCATCCACATGCCGTGCTATGTGAGGAAACAGCTCGGAGACGGTCTGACCGCACTGGCCATAGCGCTGGAAATCCCACATATTTTTGAAGACACGTTGTTCTTTGATCTCGCGGGTTTTGGCGAGTGTGCGGGCGTCATCAAACTTCATCATCTGCCCATCGTATTTGGCCAATGTGGGTTTGTAGTCAAATGAATCCACATGACTGGGGCCCCCTTGCATGAAAAGGAAAATGACCCGTTTGGCTTTGGGCATGATGGTGCCTGCTCTGGAGACGAGGGGATTGGAAACGGCCTTGGCTTCCCGGGCTGCCAGTCCGGCTGCCGCGAGATATCCGAACCCACAGGCTGTCGACTTGAGCATTTGACGGCGCGTCATTGCGCTGCCGGATGTGGACCAGGGGCAGGGGGTATTTTCACTTTTCATACTTCTCATCAGATGCAATGTGAGTATTCAACCATGTCATCATCCATTCATTGAAAGGGATCATTTCAGTTCAATTCAAATATCTGAAATCGATGGATTGCAGAAGAGTCTGATAAAACATGGCCCAGGAGTCAAGGTAAGGACGGTTTTCAGGGCTGGATTCCAGGAATCCACGGGCCATATCCATCTCTGTCCCTGTGGGGGCACGACCCAGGATTTTGAGAAAGGCCTGATGAATTTTCTGATCGGCGGATGTTGATTTGTCCTTGAGTGCCAGCCGGGCGGCGGCTCGTGAGTGTTCGATGATGAATGGGCTGTTCATCATCATCAGCGCCTGCGTCGCCACAGCACTGGTGTTGCGCTTGCCATTCATCATGTTGGGATCGGCAAAATCAAAGGTCTCAAAAATTTCCGGAAGTGTATTGCGGAAGACCGGGAGGTAAACGCTGCGCCTCAGGCTGTCAAAGACATAACCATATTCAATCCCTGTGCCTTCTTTGATATTGGATCCGAGATAGGTGAGATCGAGCTGGTCGCTGAAGCTCAGAATTGAATCGCGGATGGACTCGGCATCCAGCCTTTTGCGGGGCATCCGCCAGAAGTGGTCGTTGGACGGATCTGCCACATACGATTTCTCATTGTGGGTGGCCTCCATTCTGTAGGTCTCTGAAAGCACAATTTCGCGCACAAGCTTTTTAGTCGACCAGTCCAGTTCAACAAGTCGGCTGGCCAGGTAATCAAGCAGCGCCGGGTGTGTGGGTGCATTCCCCATTTTTCCGAAATTATCCACCGACCGTACGATGCCCCGGCCGAAAAGCCAGGCCCACACGCGATTGGCCATGACTCGGCTGGTGAGCGGGTGATCCGGGTGGGTGAGCCATTCAGCGAGCTGAAGCCGGCCGCTGCCCCCTTCCGGCAAATGAGGCATGGGCACCGAATTGATGACCTGGAGGGCTCCGCGATCCACCCGGGGGCCTTTGTTGCTCACAACCCCTCGGATGGCAATGTGCGTCTCCTCAAATTTCTCTTTCTCATCCACGGCCATGGCAACCGGCTGCACGGGTGCCGAGTTGCTGATGTGTTCGATTTCCTTTTCGAGGTTGGCGATCTGATTCTGGAGTTCTGCTATGAGCAGCTGATTGGCATTGTCGTCGGATTTTGGTGCGGGAGTGGTGGGCAGAATGACTACCGCATCCGCTATGACATGCCCGTCGGTTACCCCCTCATTGCTGATCTCAAGAATCTCCTGAATTCCTTCGGTGAATTCATGGAAGCCGAGAGAGTGAAGTCCGGCAACAGCAGATCCGGGAACCGTCTGGTCCACCTTATGTCTGGTAATCCCGGAATCGCCAAATACCACAACCGGCACGGATGAGGAGCGGTTGACACCGTGCGAATAGGAAATCAACACTTCATATTCTCCCGCAGCTGGAATTGTGGCACTGTATTTGGCACGTCGGACAGGAGAGGATTTTCTTCCATCGTGGAGGTAATCAGCACCTGTATACCCGGGTAAACTGGCGGACTGAATCCAATCGCCTTCCAGGGACGCTGATTCGTTGTCGATGACTGTCGCATTTTTTTCGAGCACAAGCCGGGCCAGGGCGTTTTCATTCTTTTCCGATGAGGTTTCGGGTGCGAGAACCTGAAGTTTTTTCCTGAGGTTTGCGAGCTGCTTTTTCCGGGTGCTGATCTGCTTTTTGGAGGAACTTATAGCGGAGGCGGTTGTCTGATCGACTGGCAGGTCACGGAGGTTCCATCGCGATACATTATCGTGGATGACGGCGTGGGTATTTTTGAATATCCCAGCCATGGCATAATAATCAGCAGTGGGAATTGGGTCGAACTTGTGGTCGTGGCATCTGGCGCACCCCATAGTGAGTCCCATGACAGCCTTGCCCATAGTATCGAGTTGCTCGTCCACAATGTCCATTTCCAGAATGTCCTTATCCTGGAGTTCATAGTTTGTAGGGCCCAGCAGGAGAAATCCGGTTGCCGTCAGGCGTCGGCTTGCCTCCTTGTATTCGGCCGACTTCATAAGGTCACCCGCCAGCTGCTCTTTCAGGAACTCGTCATAGGGCAGATCATTATTGAATGCCTGAATGACGTAATCCCGGTAACGCCAGGCTTCGGGAAATAGGAGTGTTCGGCCGCCACCACTGGACTCGGCGTATCGGACCACATCCAGCCAATGTCGCCCCCAACGCTCTCCAAAGTGACGGGATCCCAGCAACCTGTCCACGAGATTCGGCCAGGCATCCGGGGATTTGTCCTGCACAAAGGCCTCAATTTCTTCAGGTGCCGGCGGGAGACCGGTCAGGTCAAAGTAAAGCCTTCGTATGAGTGATTGCCTGTCCGCCTCCGGTTGCCTGTGAATCCCGGCTTCTTCAAGGCCTTGAGAAATATAGGCATCGATGGCCCCCATAGAGCGTCCGGTTTCAGGAATGGCTGCTGGCTTGACCGGTTGAAAGGACCAGAATTCCCTGCCCTTTTCGAGAGAGGTCTCCCGAGGGGCTCGGACGACTCCTGGAGGCGCCATCCGCGGATCGGGGGCTCCCGTCGAAATCCAGATTTTGAAATCCTCAATGACCTGGCCCGGCAATTTCCCGTCGGGGGGCATCTCGAGGTCGCGGTTGTGATAGGACACCGCCTCAATGAGGAGACTTCCAGCCGGCTTGTGAGGAGTGATTGCCGGTCCTGAATCACCTCCAATTTTCCATCCATCCGCAAAGTCCAGGCGGAGACCTCCCTTCTGCTTTTTCCCGCCATGGCATTCCAGACAGTGTTCGTGGATGACCGGACGTATCCGCCTCTCAAAAAAGTCGTAGTCGTTGGCTTCGGTGGGCCGATTGTCCTGAGACCGCCCGGATAGAGAGACAAGGGCAGCCAGACACCCAGCCAACAGATATGGCAGGTTTGCGACTCTACAGGTTCGGATCATGTCTGGAATTCTATGGCAGCTCAGAGCATTTCAAAATAAAAATCTCCGACACGCGCCCATTTGGAATACAACCACAGACGAATTCAGGCACCTGTTACCTGTCTTTTCGCTGAGATAAAGATTTTATTTCAATTCCGGAATCATCTGTCGATAAAGGGGACACAGGTGTCCGGATATGTGACGTCTCACGTACTGCCTGGGCTGGATGGCTTAATCCCTGCGACCTCAGCAGAGGCAAGTGCAGGGAAGAGGCACCGGTGAGGTCTCTATCGGGGCCTGCATTGACGACACATGTGATTGAAATGAATTTCATCTCGCTATCATTCTGGGTGTTTTTCGCCCTGTTCAGTCTGGTTTATTTCCTGACACGTGGTCGGGTGCGTTTATGTGTGTCACTGGTAGCGAGTTATATTTTCTACGGGTGCTGGGATGCGCGGTTTCTGAGTCTGATTATTGGACTGACTCTTATCAATTATTATGCTGGCCTGGCCATATCTGGGACCACTACCCAGCGTCACCGGAATCGCTGGCTCTCCATCAGTGTTGTCTCAAGCCTCGGAATTCTTGGGTTATTCAAGTATTTCAACTTCTTCCAGGATACAGTATTCAGGGTTCTGGATCTAATGGGGTTTCAGCCCAGTCAGCCACTTATTTCGATCCTGCTGCCGGTGGGAATCTCCTTTTATACATTTCAGACTATGAGCTACACCATTGACCTCTACAGAGGTAAATGTGAGGTTGAAAAGTCTCTCATTCGATTCGCCACCTTCGTGGCCTTTTTCCCTCAGCTGGTGGCTGGCCCGATTGTCAGAGCGAGTGATTTCCTTCCTCAGCTCCACGAGGACCGTAAATTCGACCCGCAGCGGGTCCAGTACGGCATCAACCTGGTTCTTTGGGGACTGGTCATGAAGGTTGTGGTGGCTGACACTCTGGCTGTTATTTCAGATTCCCGGTTTCATGCGATTGCCAATCAGAATTCCCTTTCGATGTCAATAGGGCTCCTGTCGTATACATTCCAGATATACGGTGATTTCTGCGGGTATTCACTGATTGCGATTGGCCTTGCGAGGGTGCTTGGTTACGAATTTCCAGTCAATTTCAACCGGCCATATTTTGCGGTCGGTTTCTCAGGCTTCTGGCAGCGCTGGCATATTTCCCTTTCGAGCTGGCTCAGGGATTATCTTTATATTCCCCTGGGTGGGAATCGCCGGGGGCCAGGACGCACTATGATCAATCTGATGCTGACCATGCTGCTCGGCGGACTGTGGCACGGAGCCAATTGGACCTTTGTCATCTGGGGAGGCCTGCACGGGCTTTATCTCATTCTTCAAAGACTGCTGACACCCATTTTATCCAGGGTCACAGGCGGGCCAGCAGTGATCCTGTTGAGGGTGGTGGGTGGAATATTCACCTTTATGCTGGTGGTCTTGGCGTGGGTGTTTTTCCGGGCCCAGAATCTGGAGGACGCTCTGAGTGTTCTCAAAATAATTCTCCTGGAGAATACGTGGTCATTCGCCGCCGTTACTGAGAAATTTTTTGTTATTAAAGGTATGTGCCTGATCGGATTTCTGGTGTTTCTGGAATGGTTGAGTTTCCGTATTGATTTTCTCAAGTCTGCGGAGAAATACCCCTGGCTGAATGCCTTGGGCATGGCATTAATGCTGGCAGCGGTGGCGTTTTTGGGTACATTTACAGGAGCTTCATTTATATATTTCCAATTCTGATTTCAATCAATCATCCCAGCGTATCTGTATAAATATTTTAGTATAATGAATAAAAAATATAATAGACGGGTTTTCTGGTTTGTGATATCCGGGGCATTGGTTCTTTTTTTTGTGATTGACCGGGTTGCTGGATATGGTCTGTCGCTGCTGGCTGAACGCTCCTCGATTCGTTTTTCTCGCCTGTATAAAGGTGGTATCAATGCTGAAGTTTTAATGGTGGGGGATTCTCGGGGAGTAAATTGTATGTATGCTCCAGATGTTAAAAAATATCTTGGCGTCGATGGGTTTAACTTGAGTTGGAACTCTGAGAATTGCAGGATATCGACAATACTTATAAAGGATTATCTTGAAAGAAATTCAGCTCCAAAGCTTATTATTTTTGAAATTACAAATATTAATGTTCCTCCTGAGTTGCTTCCGAGTATAAGCTTTTTTTCATCTAAAAGTAAAGGGTTGGATTTAATGTTGAAGATGGAGAAAAATCTTTTTTGGCGGTTCTCAAAGTTTAGTCATTTATTGCAATTTAATTCTGAATTTTATCTCAGGTGCTTATATTATATTGGGCGCGATGATCAGCAATGGATCAACAACCATGTGCTTACTCCTGAATATTTCCAGGAACTGGTCGTTAAAAAAGATTATCAAATTTTTCTGGATCCGGATCCAGAAAAATTAATTGAGCTTCAGCAATTGGCCGAGGAACTTGAATCACGTGGTATTCAAATTCGTTTTATTGTCTCACCCTTCCTGCCGGAGTGGATTGCAAATAATCCCGAATTCCATGATTGGCTTGGTCAGATTCGCGATGGTCTTGGCGAGCACCGGGTATTCGATTACCACAATTCACTACACGGCCTCGAATACTTTGCCGATGCGGTGCACATCAACCGAACCGGTGCCGATCTCCTTCTCCAGACCATGATCCAGGATGGGTTCTTCGAGTCACTCCAGCAGGATGACGATATTATTGAATCCCTTTCCGATCACCCGGAAGTGGAGATGCGCTGAAGATCCGCACGGGTATCGCGGTAGGATTCATTAAATGCCAGTTCCTCCGGAATCTCGGGCAGATCTTGAAGGCGGCAGAATTCCCGGTAGAGATCCGGCCACCAGTTCTCATGTTTGGTGAGTCCGTCTTTGGCCCACTGGTCCCAGTCCGAGACCACTCTGGACCAGCATTGACTGCCGTATTCAGCGGCCTTTTCCACGGATTCAAAATTGGAGACATACCAATCTCTTCCAATGCGCGCGTGGAGGACCTCGTCGGCCCAGTCGTAGTCCTGAAAAAGGGTGGCCAGTTCGTCTCCGGATTCTGTTCCGATCTCCCATTCGTATCTTTTTCCGGTTTTGGACATTAGTCCCTGTTCGATAAACCAAAGGACAGCATGCCGTTCACGGGGCGACAGCTGTTCGTTAAGACATCTCGACCAGGTTGAATTGATACGCACCAGCTCCGGCCAGTTGATACCGAGTTTGTAGAACCCGACTTCCCCCATGATGGCGTGCCTGGCCTCATCCCACAACTGGCGTGTCATGTCCCGATAGAAATTCCAGTCCTTGTCGGTAGTCTCGATAAGTATGGACGCCATCATCTCCGGCACATCAATCTCCCGCAGCCGCTTGAAATACATCATGAGCGTCTTGGATCTGGCTGAGAATTGCGGATTATATAAATATTCCTCGGCATGCACTCCCATGTTAAATGGATCCGGAAAACGGTAGTCGCGCTGCGGAGTGGAATCATATTCAAAGGGACGGTCTGAGAACACCGGGGTGATGTCTACCTTTTTCATTTCCTCGTCAACTGGCAGGGAAGCATCCATTCCGCCAGCCCTGTCCAGATAGCCGTTCAGTGTGTCGGGCCATTCCATTATGTCCCTGTCGCTGAGGATCCTGTCATTATAGGCGACCACGAGTTTTTCCCCGGTTTCGAGCATGTCCCCGACATCCAGGAGTGCGAATCGCAATAATCGTCGCGTGGGAGCATCCGCCAATGGGTTGGTTTCGTCGCGGTGTCTGTCCATCGCCTCCTCCAGAAGAGGCAGCGCTGTTTCATACAGTGCTGAAATCACCTGATGGGTTTCGGGAGCATTCTGTATTTCATCAAAGAAAGCTTTCAGATCCTCATGAGGCACCTTGTCGAGACCCAGAGGTGGTTGACGCATTTCGGCAACCCGGTCCCTGAGGAGCTTCACATTCTCCGAACAGAGATAGGCATGGTGACTAAAGACCATCTTCACTTCATACACAGGCTCGGAGGTCAGTCGGGACGTCAGGATCCTCCAGATCCGATGGAAGGCATAATGGAAGTATTTAAGGCTTCTGACCGATTCCTCGACTGAAGGCCCTGGACAACAGGCCTGGTCCAGAAGACAGAGTCCGGCTGCCTGAGGCAGTGCATCCCAGTCAATATCCAGACCGTTATCTGGAGCTTTTTTATTCTGATTGTTCTGGAAACTTTGAGACCTGATCATCAATGGCACTGTGACTCAATTCCCCATTTTTCTCAATGCAGTATTGCGGGCCAGACATTGTGGAATTTCATGGGGCAGGTCCTTCGGTCAGTCGCGGAGGAACGACAGGTTGGCCAGCCAGGTGGTGATCATGGCCAGGAAAATACCGGGGGAAATGTATCCAATCATGAATGATTTATCCGGCTGGCTGAAGTGGACCAGCACAAAGAGGGCGGCAGATATCAGACACAGGGCTCCCATAATGCCAAACAGAATCTGTCCGACCCGCCGGCCATTCAGGCAGACCATGGAATTCGGGACTGCCGAGAAGAGAAATCCCGAACCGAGGATGATGAGCCATGTGATACCGAATACCACTCCGCCTGCCAGAAGCATCAGTCCCAAAAAGAAAAATCCCCCAACCAGAATGCCGTCCCATCTCTCAGCCCGTTTAAGACTGTGTCGCGCTTTCCCGTCCGTCAGCAGTATAAAATGTCCCAACCCCGAGGCAATCCATACCCAGAAAACAAACACCATATAGACAACCAGTACCGACATGCCCAGAGCCGGGTGCACCGAGCGCATCCATGAGGATAGGAATTTGATCCCGAAAAACAGCCCCAGAACAATAAGCACCTGTGTGCCGCCCTCGAAGCGCTGCATGAAAAATGCCCACTTCAAATACATCGAATAAAATGATGAGCGGGCCTTATACGCCTCCCGGATGCCATTGCGCGCATACTCGGAAGTCGGTTCAATCCTGAGTGCGTCCAGGAACAGGTCTTCGGCTTCCTTGTTTTTTCCTTCGTGGAGTCTGGTCCAACCGGCGTTTGTAAGGGCGACATGGTCTTCCGCGTCGCGTCCCAGCATGGTCTCTGTATAGTAATCCGCTTCTTCAGTCCTGCCCTGGAGGCGGAGGTAGAGTGAGAGGAGGTTGTTTGCCTGCTGGTCGTCTGGATCGAGATTCAGGGCCTGCCTGACAGACTGCTCTGCGGATTTCCACTGTTCTTTGCCTCCGTAGGCGCGCGCCTGGGCAATCCAGGCAAGGCCGCAGTCCGGGTCCATTGCAATGGCTTCATGGGAGACTTTCAGTGCTTTATCGTATTTTTCGTTATCGACGAGGATGAAGGCTTTGACGGCCATCATCCAGCCATTGTCGGGATTGAGTCCGATAGCGTCCTCAATGGAGTTAAGAGCGTCCTTTTCACGGCCTTCCATGGACATGCGGGTGATGGCCAGCTCGCAATGGGCAACCGGATCCTCAGGGTGGGAGGCCAGGTAGTTCAGCAGGACCACCTCGGTTTCTTCATAGCGGTGGCGTTCCCGCAATTGGCGGGCCATCTCAATATTATTATAGTCCATGGGGTGTCTGTGGATTTAGTGATTCCGGACTTTATTTCAAACCCGTCTGTCAGCGACTGATTTTCAGGTAATCAAGTATATCGTCATAGAGGCCGTCCTGATTGGCATACAGGGCATAATTTTTGGCACTCTCAAACCATTTCCGGGTCGAGGGACGCACTGACTTTGTCAGCTTGACCAGATTTTTGCCGGTGATGGGGACAATTTCACCACCTTTTCTCATGGCCTCCATCAGCGCCTCCTCGGTTGCCTGGTCAAAGACGGAGCGGATGTCCGCACCCGAGAATCCTTCTGACTTCCGGGCAAATTCTTTGGCATCAAATTGAATCACCGGTTTTTCACGGCTGCAGATAGTGGCAATTTCCTCGCGGGCGCCGGCGTCGGGAGGGGGCACAAATATGATGCGGTCAAACCGCCCGGGTCTCAGGAAGGCACTATCGACATGCCACGGCGCATTGGTGGCTCCCAATATGAGAATATCCTCATTGTCAGCCTGGGATCCATCCAGCTCAGCCAGAAACTGATTGATCAGATGGCGTCCGGCGGATTGCTTCATGTCCCTCCGGTCGGCGGCCAGAGCGTCGATCTCATCGAAGAAAAGCACACACGGCCGGTGGCGGCGCGCCATTTCAAACAGGTCGTGGAGTCGGGATTCGCTTTCCCCAATATACATATTGAGGATCTGGTGAAGGCCGACCGAGAGAAATGTGGAGGCAATCTCCCCGGCCGTGGCCAGGCTCATCAACGTTTTGCCACATCCCGGTGGACCGTACAGGAGCACTCCACCTCCGGCTTTTTTGCCATACTTTTTAAAAAGATCCGGGTTTTTCAGCGGATAAATAATCTTCATCCGTACCTCATCCTTCACCGATTCCATGCCGCCCACATCCTCGAACTTCTTCTCGGCACGCACCCGGAAATCAATTTCGAGGTCGTGAGCCAGGGCGCTGTCCAGTGATGGGAAGTCATCGTCGCTCTCGGATGGCATATCAAATTCATCGCCATTCGATGCCATGACACGCGCCCGCGATTCATCCGGGCCGGATGTGGAGCTCCCGGCTCCAGTCCCTCCCGCTTTGATAATATCATTGAGAAGGCGGTCATTCTGCAGGTCCGGTTTAAGCGCCACCGCTTTTTCGTAATAAGTTCGTGCTGACGGACCGTCCCCTTCGGCAACAGTCAGCGTGGCCCGCAGATACCAGGCCTCCGCAAATTCGGGGGTGCGCTGACACAGGGATTCCGTGCGCACAATGGCTTCGGAAATATTGCCCTGGATGGCTGCCAGCCGGGCCATCAGGAGGAGGGCCTGATTATTCTCCGGTTCAAGTGTGATGGCGTGCTTCAGATGCTCCGCTGACTCATCCAGTTCAAAAGCATCCAGCAGGGCTTTTGCCAGCATCACTCGCAGCGGCACATTATCCGGCGACGCCGCCAGCGCTTCTTTGAGCGCATTCAGGTCCATTTTTTTCCAGCAGTTTGATCAGTTCGGTTCAGGGTCGATTACAATAACGACAAGGACAGTTGTTAACGCCATAAATCTGCCTGATTTGCACGCTCCCATCAACTCAATTCTCGGGAATACCTGGTCGGAACGCCGTGGATTGTTCTCCTTGTATTGCTCAATGATATCTGGAACGGAACAGGTCTTATGAGTTTTGTAAAACTGCCGCCCGCAGCTGCCTCCATCCTCATTTACCCATCTGTCTGATTCACCAATCGGATGACTCCAGGCTCCTCGGTGCCGGGCCGGAAACCTGGATCATGCTCTCTCCGCGCCGGAAATCAAGCCCGGTCTCATTGAGAGCCGATTCAATCCAGCCGGAATGGACAGTGACAACCGGATCTTTCAGCGGGTGAGTGCGCGTGCTCAGAATGCAGGTCATGTCAAACCACTCGACCTCACTCAGTCGTTGCCTTTCTCCGCTATATGCCAGAGGACACCGGTCGGATCGGGGAGATAGAGAACACGAAGCCCCCACGGTTGCATCGCCGGTGGCTTGGCCATGATGCCCGGATACCTCTTCGCCAGATCAATTCCGCTGATGTGCTTCCACCAGGCATCGGTGTCCCCAACCATCAGGTGCATCATCAAGTTCTCAGCATGCTGCTGAACGTAGAAGGGCTGGAGCAGGAAACGGAATGAACCAACCTGAAATTCAGCAATCTCGTCATTTGCCCAGTTTTGACTGAACCCAAGGTCAGTATAAAACTGTCTCGAGATCTCCTTGTCTTTTGCCGGTACAAATGCCTTCAGGTCTAGCACTGAGTTATCTTCTGTGTTAATATTCAAATGTCTGACTGTTTTTACTAGATGATATTTCCGCAGTTAATCAGAGAAACTGGAGTTTCCAGAACAGGAGCAGCCCGTATGCGGTGACGTTTCCATTCCGGATTGCCATAATGCTCACTGGTTACGTGTATTGGAACTGAAAAAATGAATTCTTCAAGGCGTTTTTACCGGGTATGTATGTATTTATGAAGGCAGAATCGACCGCCATCTTTGATGATTCTGTGGTCCTGAATCATGGAGCACATAACGGCTTATTTGATGGCATATGATCCAGTGGCAGAATCATGACCACGGAATGATGTTGGGCCGGGCATGTTATACTGCCCGACATTAATATTTTGGAAACTATCCACCTATATATAGTAAATGTCCGGGGCTTTTGGTTTTTGGACTCAAGTTCATATAGGGAAAAATTGATTTTCCCCAACTACCCCAACACCTTTTAAAAAATTGTAGCCTTTTTTCGAGCCTGATCTCTGGGGACAAAACCTCCTTCAGCTGCTCTGGCGCACTCCCAGCAGTTCGTAGGCTTTTATCTGTAATTCTGTCGGCTGGGTATACTTTTCAAAACTCGAGGCCCCCTTCAGTTTAGGCTGAATGACACACATACTGTGCGTCGACAACGCCTCCATCAGCTTTCAAAACTCTGCACTTGTAGTCCCTCTTCGGTTTCCTTGCTGGCCTTCTTTTTCCTGGCTTTCTCCGACAGGACGGTTTTCTCAACCGGGTTTTCCCGTTTGGCCTTCTGGCTCTCCAGTTCCTCATCGCTGAAAAGGATCTGGCTCAGTTTGCGCTCCATGTGCCACCTCACGTGCCAGGCCAGCATACATATGAACAGGTGGGCCCTCACCATGTCTTCTGTACGGTGGAATATAGGCCGCACTTTCATTCCCTGTGTCTTTATTGTCCGAAATCCCCGTTCCACATGCGTCAACGATTTGTATGTTTCAACCAGCTCCTTTTCTCCCATTTCCTCCTCACTCACATTCCGTGCCCGAACCACATAAAACCCATCCAGACGTGCCTCTTCTGTCACCGAGCTTTCATCCAGTTCAAATTTCAAATCATCTTCCTCTATCTGGATTTTGAAGTGTTTGAGCATCCGGTATTTTCCCGCCTCCCGTTCCATCCGACGGGCTATACGGTCCTTGCCCCGGTATGGGTTACGTTGCCTGCGGGTGGCCTGTTGGATGTTCTCCAATGCGTCCCGGGTCGCCTGTATCAGATCCTGACGTTTGTGATGGCGGCGCTGAGCCAGTTCCGGATTGCGGCAGACAACCAGCCTTTCTCCAGGAAAAGAGGGGCTGGTGATCTCAGCCAGATTGCGTTGATCAAAAAGTTCCATCTGAATGGCCCCTTCCTTGCTCAGTGTGCGTATCTGATCCGAGTTCAAAGCACTGATCCACCCATAATCATGCAGGCTCTCATCCTCCTGGGCGGCATCGAGCCGGGCCCGGGTGAGCATACCCCGATCGCCCACAACAATCACCCGGGACAGGTTGAACCGGTGGCGCAGTTTGTCCAGCTGGTCGGCCACAGTTGTTGGATCTCCGGTGTCTCCACGATAGGCTTCAATGGAAATCGGGCATCCATCGCTGTTGGCCAGAAGCCCGTAATTGATCTGAAGACTGCCCTTTTTCCCGTCCCGACTGTATCCCCTGGCGGCCAATGGGCAATGGGACCCGACATACCAGGACGAACTCAGGTCATAGAGGACAACGGTCCCCTTATCGAGATGCTTTCTGGCTATTCGGGTCTCGATCTGATGCTGCCTCTCCCCCAGCCATTGCATGGCCTGATAAACATCGTCTTCGGTCGTTCTGGGAGAGAGTTGGAGCTGCCGGGCCAGGGTGGAAGTACCGGAGTTGAGATACCGGCTCAGAGCCAGTTTGGAACCAGGAAAGATGATGCGTCCGGCAATCAGAGCCACAGCCAGCCGGCGTTCGGGAGAGGGATGCCGTCCCAGCAGCGCGGGAAGTTTGATCTGATTGATGGTCTCAATCACAGCATGGACGTGACCATGGGGAGTGGAGGAAATGATGTCAAAGGTCTGGTCCAGGGCAGTGGCGGCAGGAGACTTGTCTTTGAGGATCTGACGGATCTGAGCAGCCTGCTCCACAGTGATGTGGCCGGTAAGGTTATAGACCGTTTTTTTGCCGACTTTACCGCTTTTATCCCTGAAAGCCTCCCTGAGGAGAATGCAGGGAGGCGATTTTCTGTTCGGGACAACGTCAATATACATGCGATGTTTTTTTGGTAAATGCCCACAATATCAATCATAAATTTCATATTTACATGGGTACATAAGAGCCTTTAAAAAAGGCAGAATCGACGAAAAGCTAACAGCAGAGCGGGTTTTAGTTATTCTGCCTCTTGGAACTTAAGATTTAATAAGGTGCATCTCCGGAAAATTATCATCAATTTTTCATATGGATTGCTTCATTATGATTTATCACCTAACTTTTGACTTTTGTATGAGGCGACTGAGCCAGTGATTGATTAAAACTCTGCTCTAAGATTAACCCTGCTGACAAGAGGTAACATAATTTATGTTGTCAGAATCAATTATAAGGTTAAACCAACTGTCCTAGTAATAGACCAATAATGCGCATAACTGTTCACTCAAATTTGGAGTCAATATGACCAGGAGAATCTAAACCTTGTCAAACTTCCAAATTTATGTGTATCCACTTGCTAAGAGGCTAAAATTTCCCACAACAAAGATTTTCGTCAATGAACGCCCTGAGCTCTTCGTATGTGGAATTTAATGGCTTATATAGTTCCCCATTGACGAAGACGGTGCCTGCCCTAGGAACGCCCATCTTCTCAGATTTTGAAATATCTGATCTAATATGATTTATGATTGTTTCACTAGAAATATCGGCTTTTAGTTTCAGTGTGTCCAACTCGAGATTTGAGGCCATATTGATCAATTGTGTCATATCTGGTTCTTGGCCACTATCATCAATAAGCGTTTTCATTGACCAAAACTTTGATTGCATTGCTGCCGCACCGGCAACCTGGTGCATTAAGAGTGAGCTCTTATTATCTATATCAAGGAAATTCCGGAAAGTTATATTTATATCCTTCCTTTCGTGGTAAAGCTTCGTTATATGGCTAAAGATCAATTTACTATAATTGTCACCCAATTGACCGTAGAACTCAATAACTGTGAATGCATCTTTTGGGCCAAAATTATAAAATCCGGACATTTCATCCAAGGATAGCCGGCTAGATTTAGGATCTGTCACAGAATATCCAGATTGTTTATCTGGAGATAAAACAGATTCAACTTCTGCTCTATAGTTTTCAAGTGTTCTTTCCCCGGAAAAGTAACGTCCATTAATGAAAGTTGTAGGGGTTGACCTAATGCCATTTAGATCACCCTCTGCTATATCTCTTTGGATTAAAGAGACCCCAAACTGTTTTTTTAAATCATCTCTAAACTTTTCGATATTCAACCCTAAGGCTATGGCTCTCGATATCAAATCTTCTTCGCCTTGCAAGGGACTATTCATGAGTGCTTTATGCATGGTCCAATAAGATATCTGATTTGAAGCCGCCATAGCCCCCCTATGTGCCAAGGTCCCAAAATCATTTACCTGAATTGGAAAATGCTTGAATACTCGCCTTATTTTTCCAGGATAGAGTGCTACAAGCTGGTCAATAGTTCTTGAATTTCTTCCACAGTAGCCACACCTGTAGTCAGAAAACTCTACTATTTCGATAGGGGCATCGGCAGTACCATGGCTGGGGGATCCCTTTAGGTCAAAGTCATAGACTTTTTCGGTATCCAATGCTTCTCTACTTGGAGAGGAAAGACTATCCGCAAAAGCCTGAAGCTGATCGATGCCTTCGATTTTTATACCATTGATGAAAATGGTTGGAACAGACTTAATTCCAAGGCCTTTTGCTTCATTGATGTCAGAGTTAACTCTTGATCTGAATTTTCGATTTTCAAGCGCTGATTGGAATACTCCCAAATCAAGAGACAATTTGTCTGCTTTCTCCAGGATATCAGAATATTTACAATCTTGATTCTCGAAAAAGTATTTATGGAATTCCTTAAATACTCCCTGCTCTGCTGCCGCAAGTGAGGCTTCATGCTTTAGCATGTGATCAGGATGAATTGGAACATGCTTGAACAATGAATACAAAGGTCGATCGACAGCTTGATCGATAGCTTTTAGGACATCATCCACCTTAGCGCATGGCTCACAATTAAAATCAGAGTAAACAATGGCTATGATTGGGTTACTGCTTGAATCTGGTAATACATTATCCTCTTGAGGGTGCCCTGGATGTCCGTGACTGCTAATTACTGAGATGTAAGAACAAAGAAAGATCAGAAAATTCTTCATATTTTAATTTATTTCAAATTCAGAAGAATAACTTTCGTATACTTCTACTCCGTTGACTCCGGTTAAAGAACTTTTAACTCCCCTATGAAGGAATCTGTATGTGCCTAGAGCTGCGGTCTCCGGTATTCTCCATTTAAAGGTAGAGGAACCCGATAGCCCTTGAGGGGTCCAGTGAAATTCAGTTGTCCAATCTGAGTCGGTATGGACTGTTATCCATGAATTGTCGGGAGAATCAAGTTTCCTCTGGACCTCGTAGAAAGTGTCGATAATGTTGGTCGTTTTGAGCGCTGAATCATGCTGAAATTGCCCAAATACGTTTTTAGGATGGCCAGACCAGAAGCTGACCTCAACATTACCTCCAGGTCTTAGTTCACCTATTGGCGCTGCTCGCTGAATTCCAATTTCTCCGGGTATGACCTTATTACATGCCTCTCCACCATCGACTGGATTAAGATTTCGAACAGATCCTTCTGGACATGACCAACATTGATTAAGTCCAATATCCAAGATCCAATTGGAATCTCTATCCTCACAGGCGAATTTAATATTTGTATTCTCGGCAGGAACAGTTTGCTTAAGTATTATTTTCCTGCATGCATTTTCCTCAGTTACTGAGGCAAGAGTAGGCTCAAAGCCGACAGGGCAGCTCCAACATTTATCGGTTAATACGTCGTAAAACTGACCAGTAGGACACTGAGGACCAAGATCATTTGGAGATCTGAAATCATCCGGGAGTTTCTTTCTACAGGTGTCGGGCCTATCCCATCCCACACCAAACGGCTTCTCGAAGCCATCCCGACAACTCCAGCACTTTCCAGTAAAAACGTCAAACTCCTGCCCAGATGGACAGTTGGGATCGCCCACCTCTGTTGCCTTGGCGTATTGCACTGGCGTGCTGAGGTCCTTGAAACAGGCATCGGCTGCGCCCCAGGTGGCTAAACCCTTGGTGAATCCAGCCGGGCACTTATAGCAGCCGGCCGCAAAAACAGGTGTGTAACCATCTGGACAGTCCCCGAAACCAATAAAATCAGTCCTCTCAGCGGGCGCAGTATCTTTTTTAATTACAGCTGGCTTTACACATTTTTGACCTGAATCAGTTGCTGCCAGAATATCATCCTTGAATCCACTCGGACAGGAGTAACACTTAGATGTGAGCACGTCATAAAACTGGTCAGGTGCACAGATAAGGTTACTTGAGCCATGGTCCCTTGCGCGTTCGCTTAGAGTTTGTCCAGTCTTTTCGCAGTTATCTCCAGCTAGATTTAAACTGTAGCCACTAGGACAACTCAAGCAGCGAGCTGCGAGTACATGATAAGTTCCTCCTTGGTTACATTCCATACCACGCTCTGTAGCTGGTGAAAGATCTATTCTTTCATCTTTTTTACACGCATCAAGGGGATCAACTATTATATCTTCCCGGTCAAACCCTTCAGGACAAATCCAACAATCTTCTGTCAATACAATATTAAATTGGCCAGGAGGACATCCAGCCTCCTCCTGATAGGTTGCCGGCAGAATTTCCACAGATGGTAAAGGCGGCACGTCCAACACCACTTTTTTGTCGTCAGTGGTTGGATCAATGGGCTCGGACCTGACATTCTCAGGCATCGTTGAATCAATGGGAGAAACCGGAACATTTGAACCCTTAATAATTTCTCCAGCCATCTCTTTGAAGATTTGCTGGTAAGCTACCAGTGTAAAAGGCCCGAAATGGGTCGAAGCAGCCTCATATGACTGCACAGAATTTCTTTGAAGACTATCAGATGAAATCAAACCGAGTTCTAAAATCTTATTTTCAAATAATGGATCAGCTGGTTTTTCATACATATATTCCTCGTATGTAGTAACATACCCAGAATAGGAGTTAGATAAACCTGAGAGGATTACTTTAACGTGTTGTCCTTGTTGCTCAAAAACATTCTGAACTGATCTTTTCAACCTATAACCGGCGGTTGAAGTTAACTCAGCAGGAACTGCAAGTATAACAAGGTTACCAACTTTCAATATGGAAACAGGCATCCAGTGAGGTGTTCGCCCTCCTTTATTATTTTCTCCTTTTGATGCTGTAACTAAACCAAGGTCTTTTGGAAAGTCGCAAAGTTCGGGTGGGGGAATTGTTGTAGCATTATAGATACTTTGCAGTGCGCCCAAATCAAATCCCTCTCCGTCGTCCGTACCAGCAGTAAATTCAATCCCAAGTTTTCCTCTGCAAGTTGTTACGGAAAATTCTCCACTTGTACTTAAGAAATGTCTGTCTTGGTAATTAACTCCCTCAACGTTGTATGGATAGACCTTATTAGGCTTGACGATGTAGTTATTCATATCGACATATCGGTGACGATAATCAACATCGCCTGTAATGTGAGTCAAACCACCCTCTTCACCATCGTATAATTTCTTTGCGTAATCGAGTTGCCTTTGACCTATTGTGTTTGCTCTTTGAAAGTCCATTTCAGAGGTAAATTCGTCATAATATCCGGTTGCACCTTTTTCAGGTTTTGGGAGCTCACTCCTATTAGCCGTCAAATCCCCAGGATTAGAATTAATAAAACCAGCAACAAATGTGGATTTCCTGGGGTCAAAATTGTTAAATCCTGGAAAGACTGAACCCTGCTGTTTTTCAAAATTAAATGCAGCATAACCCTTATTATCACTTGTCAACAACTCGTTAAGTTTAGAAACTGACACTCCGTGCACGGGAAACCAATTAAACATACCCACAGGACCCTCATCCCTATGGAACAGTTTGATAAGTGCCATTTCCTTGTCTCTATTATCTTCACCAAACGGTTTGGCTAAAAATTCGTTTCTTTGTTCAAGATTTCTGCTGAAAGCTTCTGGACGCCTGTTTTCATTTGCATTCTCCAAGTGACCCAAATTAAGACTAATGCTTCCCGGCTTTAAATCCCTGTGTGCATTCAATATAGCCATGTATATTCCATGCACCATGGCATCGTAAGTCCTCCAGGAGAACCCACCTGTAAGGGAATGATAAAGAGTGAAATGAGAGTGATTACCTGCTGCCCCATGAGTATGGGTTGCGCTAAGAACAATATTTTGGTAGCTGTAATATTTATTCAGCTCAGCATTCTGTTTAATCCGATCGCAAACACCTTGATATACAGATTGGAATAATTGGCCGTTTTCAACGACAACGTGAGCAACGTGCCGTTCGGTTGTTCTATCCTTGACAATAAAAGCTCTAGCCCATTGACGGTCATGAATACCAGCAGATTTTTGGGAAGGATTTGCGTATCCCATCATCCCATCACCTGCCGATACTCCAGTAATATCGTATCTAGCTCTACCAATTTCGTAAGGGTGCTGATACAGAAGAAGCTCGGTTTCTCCATTTATTCCAGAATCTTTATCTCTGTCAAATGGATTGAATGGATCCAGGCTACCTCTTCCCATTTCGTAGAGGTCGTTTATTCCATCAGAATCCAGATCCCGAGGATCGCTTTTAGGAAATCCTACAATCCTGTAGAACGCAGATCCAGTTTGCGCTTTCGTATCTCTTAGTTGGACCTCATTACCCCCACCTAGCTCCAGGCTAATATTTTTTCCTCTATCTGTGATATTATCGTATTTTTTCAATACATAATATAAATCATTATCACCATTAATGTTTAATTGCAGGGTCGTTCCCTCCAGACTGACTCCTTCAATCTTTAACTCCTCTGTTTCTTGTGCGGACAGCACAACCGAAAATAGAAAGAGAATTGAGAAGATTCTAAATTTGCCCTGAGGCCCACTAAAGACCTTTCCCCCTTGTAGTTGCATGCGCCCACGCTTTCAACACCACTCAGAAATGTCAATTTATTTTTTATCTTAATTTCCATGAGGCAAAATCGCTAAAACCCGCACTTCTGTCTGCTTTTCGTTTTTTCTGTCAATTTTAAAGCCTGCTATGTACCCATGTAAATATGAATATTTCGATTGATGTTAGCAGTTTTATCCATATTAGTACCGCATGTATATTGACGTGGTCCCGAACAGAAACTCGCCTCCCTGCATTCTTCTCAGGGAGGCTTTCAGGGATAAGAGTGGTAAGGTCCGCAAAAAAACTGTCTATAACCTTACCGGGCACATCACCGTGGAGCAGGCTGCTCAGATCCGTCAGATCCTCAAAGACAAGTCTCCTGCAGCCACTGCCCTGGACCAGACCTTTGACACATTTCCTCCACTCCCCATGGTCACGTCCATGCTGTGATTGAGACCATCAATCAGATCACACTTCCCGCGCTGCTGGGGCGGCATCCCTCTCCCGAACGCTGGCTGGCTGTGGC
>JAULKQ010002227.1:0-16818 GCA_032356285.1 Smithsoniella earleae
ACCCTCGGTATCTCAGATGTAGGGATATGCTTGGCCTTTCTCACACAACCAATCCGTATTGCATAATATATATACATTAGAAGCTACTCACGGGTCGTAACAGCAGGCAGCTTCTGTTCATACCGAGCCCTTTAGATCATTGCAAGGCACCTGCCAATGAAAGTTTGTATTGAATAAAATCCTTATGCCATCTGAGATTACAGATAGCATAGCTTTTTTAACAAGTTTGGTATATCATACCAATATCCAATGAATATTGCCTCCATCTACATGATGCGCTTGTGCCCATGTGCCAATCCCTCTGTAGTGGGTCTGAACCCTCATCAGGCTTCCTCAATGACACCTACACATCCTCAGTTGCAGTGTTGATGTGCCTCACACTCTCGTGTGCTTGTAGCTGCATGAGCCTACGCACTGATGGAGCTCTTCGTACCATATCAGGTGGCTCAGCAATGAACATTAGTTAGTACTTCATTGCTGAGCTGAAAAACCGACATTAGCTAGTGCTTTGTAAAATCCACAGAAACAATGGACAATGTTGATCCAAGAGGCCATATAGCACCATTGCCACTTTTCATCTTGCTTGCACTGTGTACCTCAACCAACAGTTGTTGAGTCTGCGGTGTGCTTAACAGGGAAGTGGACGACAGAAACAAGGAGCAATTATTTATGTGTTTACGCATTGGTGCCTTGGTCCTGTGATGCTATGGCTATTGCCATTTCATCTGGGATGGGGTGTTAAGGGCATATGGACAGCCTTGGCGCTAGTCAGCAACACACAAGCCATTTGCATGGTGGTATGCTTCACTGCTCACTGAGCAAATCTGTTAGTTTGCTTCTGCATATGTCACTCGTGTGACCAAAGTGATCACAGGTGCTAGAGCTCCCAAAACTCATGCAGGTGACAGTTACTTTCATCAACTGGCAGTCCGAAACCAGCAGAGCAGCGCAGCTCCTGCAGAGCAATGACACAGCGCACGAAGACTGTGATCAGGATTGCCCAAGATGGATTTTAAATCGATTTTCAGTGCTCTCTAATGCGGTCAGTGCAGGAGAGTCTGTCATCTGTGAGCCATTGCTTGGTGACCAATTGACTGCACTACCGAGTTGACCTTTGCCAGTAGCTGTCGTCCATGACGCTGATAGCTTTACTTTGATTCAAGTCCATTTGAATTCAATACTAGAATTCGATTAGTGGAGGAGCATGGGAGCTCGATGATGGTAGAAGTGATGTGTAGGTATCGGATGTGGGATAGATGCGACCACAAAGTTTCAAAAACACATGTTGACGAGTGACCTGGAAAGGACTCCTGTGGTTGATGTTTGAAATGTAAGTTACAACTAGCTGGTGAACGTGAGCAAAGCCGTTCGTACAAGCTTCTGACTATCATGTATTTTAACGCTGAGTGCAAACAGTGCTGTTACCTCGACTTGGCGAGATAACCTCAGCAACCAACAAATATCACATAGGGGAATCCGGCTATGAAGTAGACAATTTCATACGGAGAGACACGAGGAAATGTAGAACAGTACCAATTGTCCACCCGAATCCGACCTGTGGGTCGTACTCTCCGCCATAGCCGATTCCACCACCCTCAGCATTGTATTTCTCCCACACATGACCAGTACATGTCATCTGACTCGCCACATTAACAAGAAACCTGGAAGCAAGCTTGGTTGCCAGCTCCTTGCAGCAGGGGTCTGAGGTTTGCAACAGCCCATCAACCCACATGCAAACTAAGTTTGGCCAACAATTCAGCCCATCCCATTGCTGGCCGGTCTCAACCAAAGTTGAAGCCAATCCTTGCTTCTTAATGAGCCCACAATCTTCCATTGCCTGGGCTACTGTTGAATAGCACACTCCCTTGGGAAGTGCCATTCCAAACAGCATGGGTGCCCAAGATGCTGCGTGGGTGTGGTGTAGCTGTGAGCATCTGGAACAATGAGTCTCAATTGCATCATTACTTGTAGCAGGATTCCATTCTAAGAGTAAGTCGTTCCATTTTAACTCCATTGACGACCACATGAGCTGCTCCATGCTCGCACATCTCTTGTCAGCACGCTGTTGCCACTGTATAATCAGGTACAAGATTTTACCATGCAGACCAGGCAGATGTGATTATTCAAAGCTGCTGCTCATAGGTGAATGCTACATACATACTACAATTACGGCGCATAAAATAGTCAACCCATCTGTGATTTTAGATGCATGCATGATGGGAGAAAAAAGAATAAATGAACATTAGAATAGTCTCACAATATCCCGCTCAATCAAGAAAACTTAATGGAAAGGGCATCCCCTCTGGAGTTTTCGTGCTGAATTGCACTCTTGTATGTACAACCTCCTTGCTAGTATTGTACAGAGCTTGTGCAGGTTTTTGGTGGTACTGGATCAGTCCAATTTTGGTGTCTGAAGTGAGTGTTACAAGACAACATTTTGTCATGTGTGTTTAGGTAATTATCCAGGGCCTGGTTGATTTTGGTACACGGATATGACCAGGTGTATCCAAGAATGATAAGTTCCTATAGGCAAGGATGCCAGGGAAAGTTCTAGGCTCAGGGCCTGATACTAGTACTAATACTCATAAGTAATCAAAGGGGCGCCCATTGTCCCCTCAAATTCACCTTCCTGTAGCAGGCACCACAGCGCAGTGCCACTGCTCCTCCAACTTTGCACAAAAACTTTTTAAATTATGAAAAGATTTTGCAAGCTACCCATGAGATTCTGTGTGTTGCTCATGTACTTGACGCAATACGGCCGTGAGCTGTTTTCCAGTGCATGAGCAACGCGCAGGAGCTATGATTGCTGGCCGGGAACTTGGTTCAAATTCAAATGATCTGCTTTCCTGTCGGCACCAAGCTTCACAAACATGTCACCCTTGTAGATTGCTGCTGTTCCTATCATAGTATACCCAAGAATATGGGTCAATAGCCCCTGAAACAACCATTGCTGGAAAACTGTGCTATCTAAAGCACACAACACAAAAGACCTTGAAATACAGGATCCCCCAACATACGCAGGTCTTGTATACAACACACTTAAATTATAGATACAGTAGTGCTCTTGAGTTGCTACTCCAGTTTCTAGACTTAGCAATGATTAAAGACGGACCTCTTTAGCTGCACTGGTACAATTCTTCATCAGATTTAGCCGAGCAAGGACCTGCTCCATGTTCCAAATGAAGGTATTTAGGTCAACGGGTATGATTTTGGTGGTTCTTATTGATGACAGGCACTTCCCATCTGCGAGCCAGCGAGAGCTGAAATCCCATCCGGACTCTGCAGCAGAAGCGATGTCCCTGAAGCACCTCTCTCGGTTGCCCTCTGGCCCCAGTTCACTAGCTGTTTGCATGTCTTCCCTGCAGAAACGTTCCCCCTTTCAGGGACAGTCTTGCACCTTGAAAGGTCCCACGGTCCAGCATTTGGTAATGTTTGGCTAAACCTACATCAGGGGAAGCTGCAGAGGTGATTTCAAAGCAGCAACTGGATAGCGAGCTGGGAGATAAGCAGGGTTGAGCAAAGGCTGTAGTGTTCAGCACTTGCTCGCCAATTAGAAGTGATGAGTGGAGGATTTGCAGCATGAAATATCACAACTCTTGTCTACCATAAGAATAGGAATACCGAGTACATTATTGGTGTCTCATTACCACACAGTATTTATTACCAACACTGTTGATGTGTTCTTGGCTACTGCTGCTTCGGGAAGCACAAGAAAGTGGTTAACACTCAGCTGGACTGATTAGAAAAAATATCAAGGGTCCAGATAGCTACCACTTGACAACTGTGGCCCAAGTTGGAAGGTGCTTGATGCTTCAGAGCTATAATCCGTACATCAGAGGCATGTGTGTGTGTGAAACTGTGGCGACTTCTCGGAAGAAAGAAGAATGTGCCAGAGAAAATTATATTCGTAATGGCTAATATTGGTCATGCAATGCAGTCTATGTGAAAGGAGTTTCCTTCTGACAGCTATTGAGTGACACTGTCTTGAAATTGAATGTGTACCTTGGCATTTGTTTTCATGATCTTGAAATGGTGGGCAAGAGAAGCTGAACCTGAAGCTTTCTAGTCTGGGTTCGTCCCACATTGCAAAGTATCTTGATAGAAGGTGCTGGGCACCGGAATCATCATGAACTATTACTTGTTTGGGCGGCGTGGTCCAGAAGTGATACTCCTCTTCAAGGCACTCCATGGATGTTGAAACGAACTCGAGATCAAGTTCCGAGATGCTCTTGTGCTGTATAATAAGTTCAATCATGGAAGCCAGAAGCGGGGGCTGAGACCTGTTCAAGTAGTAAGTCTGCAGTGGCAGAAGGTTTCACAGTATCCATGAAGAGCACTGAAAAGAAGCTTCCTCACTCAATCACCGGTTTCAATTCCTGATAAATTTCTGAATCTGCTGTACTACTATTGCTGTCGACTACCTCCGAGATGCATGAATTTGACAGCGCTCCAAACGTATGATTTGAACCTCTGCAAGTATAAATCTTCACTTGATGCGAGCATTCTTTGGTTGTTTAAATTGGACGTGTCTTGTCCGCCTGCACGTCGAGGTTGCCTCGTACCCTGTTTCCGTTGGGAACAAAGCCAAACCTTTTGACCATGTAGAAGAAGTCTTGGAGCAGGTGCATCGCGCAATTACTCATGCCGCAAGCAACAAGACCCTTCATTGTCCAAAAGCTATCCCAGTAATAGAGTTCCCTAAACCTCGACCCGGCAACGATTATTGGGTGTGGAAGATGGAGCAGCGTGCTGGATACTTCATCACTTGAACGCACCTGAACCATGAGCACCGCGCGTGTTATATCGCTGAGACGTGCTGCATGGCGAACGAGAACGAGCTAGGCGGGGGTAGTTGTAATTTCGTTGGTGCCCATATGTCTGATAATGTGTGGGAATTTGACAACACACCCTCTTACTCAAATACGGCCACCTTCTGTACATTACCATCGCAAGTTCTTTATCATCATCAGATGTTAGTCTTTGTATGCAATCAGGCATTGAGCTGGACCAGCCGGCTGGTTGCTCGTGTTCAAGGTCTGAGCTTGGTTCCAAAAACCATTCGTTCAAAATCTGCTGCACGCTTTCGTTACTAACTTCATCTACGCTTCCAATTCGAAGATAGGCACAACTTAGTTTACCTCTGCTTGGCATATCCCTGCAATTTTACACTCTTCTTTCATGGATAACAACTAATATGTCAGCGCCAGTATCTCATAAAAAAACGGGTGACTCCATCGTACAGGAACGTCTTTGAATCGTTGAATACATTGCTTCTTGCAACAATTGCAACAGCAGTGCGCAGCTCGGAAGTGACGCTAACTCTGACCGCTCTCTTACTTGAGTACTCCATGGAGCGAGTTCTTCGCGCCTTAATTTCGTGAAATGTGGAGGGAACTTGCCTCAAAGCAGTCTCACGCTTTCTGTACAAAGAAGCTTATGCAAGGAAAGATCGGTGGAGCTATCAGGAAATCAATTGTATCGCCACGTTGCAATGCATGCAGGACAAGCAAGCAGTGCAAACATTTGAACGAGCCCATTTCGGCGATCCAGAATCACATCACTGCAAATATTTCCAGGATATTTCCAGGTAGCTGAAGTTTGAAAAGGCCAGTTGCTGTTACAGCCTATCTTAACGTCTGCGGTAGGCATTCAGAGGCGACGTTGCATCAGTTGACTTCGTGGGACACAGGTATCTGTTCTGCAGCGAGTGTTTGCCAATTAGTCGCTTCAGCCTTGAGTCACATCAGAAAATTTCAATTTTAGCGAGCTTAAAATGACTGGCGTGCAATCTCTCAATGCAAATGCCGAGGTCATGGGCCGTCAGGCTGCGTTGTTCATGAACATAAACGCAGCAAAAGGCTTAGAAAACGTCATGAAAACAAACTTAGGGCCTAAAGGGACAATAAAAATGCTTGTCGGTGGTGCTGGGGGTGCGAAACCAGGGAGAATTTCGTCTCTGTGCGCTTAAACTCAAATGGACACGCATCGCTTACCGACCACATTGAGCATGCAGATATTAAGCTCACCAAAGACGGTAATGTTTTGCTACGAGAGATGCAGATCACGAATCCAACAGCGCTGATGATCGCCAGAACTGCTGTGGCTCAGGATGATGTCACAGGTGATGGAACAACATCAACCGTTCTTCTCATCGGGGAGCTATTGAGGCACGCGGAAAGGCATCTCCAAGAAGGGCTGCATCCCCGACTGATAGTGGAAGGGCTTGACATCGCTAGAGAAGCAACGCTTGCATTCCTTGACAAATTTGCGAGAGCGGTCAAGCCAGAAGAAACTGACATGCTCAAGACATTAGCAAGGACAGCACTGTCAACAAAACTACCTGCATATTTAGCGAACGTCATGACAGACGCGGTTGTTCAAGCAGTGCTTTGCATTAGACAGCCCGATGCACCCATCGACTTGCACATGATTGAAATCATGCACATGCGGCACAAGCTCGATACGGTACGCAGTTATCTTACTTCTTGCAGCTTCGTTGAACTCAATGCACGGAGGTGTTGCTTCCATGCATCCCAATTGTCATATCTTTGGCATAGTCCATTTTTTTCACCAGTTGAGCCTCAAATCATACTGGGCGGACGATGCGACTTGAGTGGCTAAATTTATCTCACAAGGTCTTAAATTCCAGGATACGCGGTTGATTCGTGGACTAGTGCTGGACCATGGTAGCCGACACCCTGATATGCCAAGACGGCTTGAGAACTGCTTCATCCTCTCTGCAAATATATCAATGGAGTACGAAAAGTCCGAGGTTACGTCCGGCTTCTACTATTCTAATGCAGAGCAGAGGGAGAAAATGGTGCAAGCTGAGCGAGCAATTACTGATGAGCGAGTGCAGAAGGTGGGTCTGGGTCCCAGCAAGCCACAATCAGCAACACCTCATCACAACCCCCACTGGTTGGTCTGCAGGTAATAGATCTGAAGAACAAGGTGTGTGACACCCCAGATAAATCATTCGTAGTTATTAATCAGAAGGGTATCGACCCAGGGTCACTCAGCATGCTAGCAGCTAACAACATAATAGCTCTGAGGCGGGCCAAGAGAAGGAACATGGAGCGTATCGCTTTAGCGTGCGGAGGTTTTACTGTAAATTCGACGGACGAACTGGTACGTTATCATCCCAAGTCCACATGGCAAGCTGCAGAGAGGTTGCGCTCTGCTTGAGGTTTCTTTTTTTGTTTTGTTGCAGGTACCAGAGTGCCTGGGATATGCTGGGGCAGTCTATGAGCACAGCCTGGGAGAGGAGAAGTATACATTCGTTGAAGATGTCAAGACACCAAAATCGTGCACCATACTGATTAAGGGGCCGAATGACTACACCATAGCTCAGATTAAGGACGCCGTTCGAGATGGACTGCGTGCTGTGTATAACACGCTCCAAGATGGCAAGGTTGTTGCAGGCGCAGGCGCATTTGAAGTTGCTGCTGCCCACCACCTTCAGTCTGAAATCAAAAAGGGCGTTGTTGGGCGGTGTGATTCCAACCCAGGGCTGGTTAACTGGCTTCTCGCAGCAGAATCCCAACCTACATGCACTGTAGTGAGAACTTAGATTGTTGTGTTTGTACTAGCCAGATATTGTCAAGACACGAAGCTGCTGCACGTTCGAGGGACCATTGTTTTGCAGTGCTCGACTTGGAGTAGAGACGTTCGCTGAGGCGCTGCTATCTCTTCCAAAATGCCTGGCTGAGAATGCTGGCTTTGACTCGCAAGAGGCGTTGATAAAGCTCCAGGAGGAGTATGAGCAAGGCTCGATTGTTGGGATTGACTTGGAATCAGGAGAACCTACAGATGTTGATGCTAGTGGTGTTTGGGATAACTACATTGTCAAGCAACAATTAATTAATAGTGCCCCAGTGATTGCTAGTCAGCTACTTGTTGTAGATGAAGTTCTTCGAGCGGGTGTCAACATGCGCAAGAAGGCAGGCATGTGAACGTAGTGACCTTGCTCGAGTTCCTGATATGCACATCCGATGTTCAGGACGTTCACTGGTCCTAATGTTGCAGTTTCATCATCAGTGTGCGGTTGATTTGTCGCAAGGTGGGTTACAGCTGTGAATGTGTTCGAACAGGTTATTTATGAACAGCTGCTGTGAAAACCCATTTTTTCTTCACTCTTGCATCTCTATGTAATACGATCATATATACCCACTGCATCAACATACTCGTCATTGTTCGCCAGTCTGCCAATCAAGGCTTCTTGAAGTTCGGTGAATAGTTGCGTCAATACTACGGATTCTTCGGAGGAGTGAATCTTGAGGATGGTTTGTAATTGCAGTCCAAACAACATTTTTAGATTGTTGATGTAGACACTCATGGGCTTTGACCCCGTAATGACAAATACGGGATTAAAAACTACATGTAGTATGATAAGTATCATGTAGTATGATCATGCACTTGCGATTTAACGATGTTGTAATCGCAACATTTGGGGACCTCAGCTGTTGTGCTCTCTTGGTGGTCACGCTTTATCTGGCACGACACCCTAAGAAGACGCCGGCAGCCTCACAGTGACAAATCTCGGCAGATTTTCTACATAGTGTTTCTGACCGTGAAGTACTCAACGCCTGAAGATGTTACACCCTCCATACCGTGAGACACAGAATTGTCACCGTTGCACAGCACATTGGCAGTTATGGATGTGGCAACATGCATTTAGGTCACAATGCCAATTCTCGAAAAACTAACCTTCATTCAAAAAACAACAGGCGCCATCCAGCATACACCAAGGAAATGAAAAGTGAAGCGTAACTGTAAACGTGCCTGAAACCAGTCACCGTCTTGGCTTTCAACTGCTCAAGCCTAAAACATGCCTGAAGCCAACTTGTCCAGCTCACTCATAATGTGCACAAAGTATAACACAAAAAATGCCTGTATGTGATTCATCTGGAACAGCTGTTTCCACACGATGCTGATCACCTTTCTACCAATCGGCTCTTTAAGGGACTGCAAAGACTCGACCAAGAGATAAAACTTCTTCTAAGAGCTCTTTCTACCCACAGCTGACGATGCTCTTGCAACTTCAACGTCCTGCTCTGCAATGAAATCGGACATTTCAGTCTTCAATGTAGAGCGCTTGAGGTAGCTCAGAGCCTTCGACTCTATCTGCCTGATGCGTTCGCGTGTAACTGCAAACCGGAAGCCAATCTCCTCTAAAGTGTGCGGCCGCTCAAAACCGTCTAGACCGTATCGCATCCTCACAATGCAGGCGTCGCGGGATGGAAGCTGCTTCAGATATTCGTTCACAGAATCTTCTATAGACTCTGATATCAACAGATCATCTGATCTGACGGCACTCTCATCCTGCAGGGGAATAACTCTGAAACTTGAAGAGGGCATGTGCAATGTTCAAGATGCACTGAATTCAAAGGTAACAGGATAGCATGATTACCTCAATTGTATCTTGTACTGTGCTGTCACCATCACAACTTAAAGGAGCATTGAGGCTGACAGGACTGCGCATAGCAGACTGGACATCTTGCAACCTTTTCTTAGATATTCCCAGACTCTTAGCTAGGACTTCTGCTGGTATATTTGCCACAGAGCCATACTCGGGTGCTAGTTCCTGTTGAACTGCAGTCATTCTGCTTGCGACTTCATACACATTCTGTGGTATGTACATGACTCTGCTTTGCACTGAAACTGTTTTGGTTACAGCTTGACGAATCCACCAGTGTGCATAAGTCGAGAACTTGAATCCTTTCTCTGGATCAAACATCTTAGTTGCTCTCACTAAACCCTCTACAGCAGCAGAGCGTAGTTCCTGCAGATGCTCAGATTATGCTCATCACTGTGCGGAAAGAAACAAAATTAGGAAACGAATTCATTTCCCAAACAGAGCTGGAGTACAAGAGCAAGGGGAAGAGAGAGAGGGAAAGCTGTTCACTTTAGTTCTGAGCTTTAAATACCCGAAATTTGCGACAAGTATGTTGTAGTTAACCCCAGTGAAGAAGAGGACAGGAATTCACCTCTCTGGGTACATCATCGTGCTGGTATTTCTCGCAAATAGTATACACTAAACCCATGTTGAGGCGGATCATTTCCGCCTTCTTCACAGGTCCGTTCTTCAATATAGTGTTGATTTCTCCAATATCTTTCTTGCCCAAATGCTCGGCAAACTCTGTGATACTCGGAGTGCGCTCGCAATTCTTGCTGTATTCATCAAACTGGTCTTGTAGCTTGTAATACTTTTGCAAGTACTTTGTGAGTTCAACTTCCTCCTTGATCGTGAGACCTCCCTTCCCAGAAGGAGTTATGTGAGCGATTTCATCGTTTCCATTTGCGGAGTCAACACGACCCCACGCCCTAGAACGCTGGATTCTCTTTGAAGACAAAGACGCTGCAGCGCTGGTTGAGGATCCCGAAGTCGCTGATTGGCGCGCAGTTCTAGATGGTCTAGGGCCGGTTTCGCCCCGCTGTTGCCTTCCACGCGAGCGAGATGAGGTGAAGACCGGCAAGTCCTTTGAGCAAGATGGGGGATGTTCAGGAGGACTGGATTTCGCTTCAGTCCCTTTCCTCTTGGCCCTGAACCAGCTTGCACAATCGAAACGGTACAACATACGAAGCGGCGACAAGGAGCACAAAGGGACGAACTTAATATATGGCGTTGCATACACTACGCGCATTGGCTGCCCAACAGAGCAATGCTAAAAATCATATCACAGTTGCATTATTTTGAAGTTATAGTTCTACAGGCGTGCAAGGAATTCACGGCGTGAAAAAAATTTGTCCTTGTGGGGTGAGTTCACGACACGTTAATGAAAGACACTGATGACAACAGTAGAAGCCATGATGCTCCAAGGAAATGTCAGAATCATAGAGAATCTTTTGACATCTGCAAGATAACCAACCCGCATTGAAGTTCAAACGGCGGCACTACTTCTGGCAGAAATTACCGCAACCCTAACATTGGAACAGAGTGAAAAACAAATACCTCTTAGCTGCTCGTGCTTGTGCTCTTTCTTTCCGGGAGGACGTTGCGCCGGACTGAAGATTGTCGAAAGACTGGGCGAGTGACTCGGCCTCTCGTAGAAGGGAAGGTAATTGTGCATCAACTGCCACTGGTGCATCAGCTTTAAGAGATGATCCCTTTTCTGGCGCTGGTGTTAGCTGTCTTTGAATAGGACGGACTATGGAGGAGCTAGATGATGATGCCAGCCTTGCTGAGCCTGGACGTGCTTCGACAGCCCTGACAGGCATGGATGTAGCCATCGTGAAAGCACGTCCGCACAGAGAGGTGCGTAAACGGTTTTACTATCTGTTCTAGATAACCTTGCACTTGTCTAGCTTAGCCTGTTGAACTCCACCAAGTGGCAGTTGTGACAATGAGATTATTTCACAAGGTAGGACCGCCGGTTACTCACAAAAGTGAGGAAAAAGGTTCCTCGGTGTTAAAATGGTATACGCACGCGTGGAGTATGTATGGCTCTCCTTTTACAGGTAGAATAGAGTCGTGAATACCGCGGCCTCGTTCCACGTGATTCAGAGCGCGTGGGATTGAAATTGAGGTGAGGCTTGCAACCCTTAAAAGTCCCTCACCCTAAATGAACGCAGACGATTCGTAAGGGATGAATAGTGGAGAAGGATACAATGCGATTTCCGATTGCTTCTCTCGCGCACAATTGGAGCGGATAGTAGCCGCTCAGCGTGATGAGAGCTCGTGTCGAGCCTTGTTACTGGAAATCGTTTCAATGCTCCAAGATATCTGTCATAAGAAATTACAAGAATGCATGACAACAACGACGCTACTTTCCTTTGGTTTTAATGAGCTACCCAAGTCTTTGAATGTTCAATTTCAAGACATGACCACTAAGGTTGCACGCACTTATACCCAGTAACAAACGCTCAAGTAATGAGAACTTTCCAGCAACATTCAATCGTCCAATGCAACATGCACTGTATCACAAATCCACTTGGCAGGTCCTATTCCAGCAACCATGACATCAAACAGGGCGAGACACTTAATATCAAACAGGTAATGATGAAACTCTCATGTCTACTAACTTTTTCAACTATCGAACGCAGTATTGCCTACGCAAGATTTAATCTGAACACATCATTTGCAAGAACCCATGAATTGTTGGCATTGATAAGTTGGAATAACTGGCTAAACTTCAGAGCATTAGTTTCTCCTTCTGTAATGAGTTGACCGGTCACAAAGACAATGATAGTGCCGTTTAATGTAGGCTGGCAGTCAAGAGTGCTGGGGGCAAAATCGATCTTTCCAAATGGTAACCCAGCAAGATGCTGAGTTATTGCTTGCTGTCCAATAATTCTGTTCCCTTCCCATGTCATAATGGATTGTTCTTGATAAAGACGTCCAAGCTGAGTTCTGTCGGTCTTGAACGTGTTGTAGTAATGCCCAGCGAACTGTTTGCCAATTTCCTCGGCCTGATCAGCACCTTGCATGATAATAACAGACCTGCAAAATTATGGTTGGCTTCGGTTCAATAATTTGCGCGTCATACTTCATCAGTTGTGCCAGCAGCAACATGCAAGCGAGCACGATGGTACCCTGATTTCCAAGCCAATGTGCACTGTACCTTGAAGATGAACAATAGAACAGTCCAACGAAATACGTCTTGAGCGGAGCCGAATCTCCTGTCAAAAATGCAAGCCTGCTTTCCGGGAGATAACGGTTTGAGTACTGGAGCACTTACAACCACTCGTCAAGCCTGCGATTCACCTGGAGGAAGTCTATTACGCTTTTTTAATCTAGCTTGAGTGCACTGGACAGGTGCATAAGTACCGCCGCGTCTGGATCTACGAGCTTGATACGTCATCCGAAGGTCATCATCACATGACATGGCTTTTCGCGTGAATCCGCCATTGAAGTTTCGGAGAAGCATTTTCAAATCAAGGTACCTTCCTCTTGAGGCAATACAGTGGATTGAAAGGAATGTAATCAATTCTGGACGTGGTATCTGCATATCTTCTTGAACACGCTCAAGGTATAAGCTGTGAGTGACCTTGCAGTGCCTCAGGTACCAGTGTACGAGCACAGTAGAGGATCATTTATTAAATTTTATATACTATGGATCTCAAAGTGTGTGCATAACTGGAGGAGGAACGTGGTGGAATGCGTGGGGAGTTCGGTGTCAAGCCGGACCACCTCCAAAGGCGTTTCAGGTTGACAAAACTTCACTTCAAGGACGTTGATCTAGCCATTCTTTTAGAGTGAGAACAACCTTAATTCTGAGTTCTGTAAGAATATCGTGGAGATCCATTCGCTGAGGTTAGCGGCAACCGTTAGCCTCGTATATGTGGAAAAGCCGATGCGAGAAACCCACTTTGAACACTTGATCTTCCCAAGACTAACTTCGCACAATATTCAGCCTGTTTTTCGTTGAGATCACGAGGACTTCCTGTCTTGATGAGCCCCGAGTAGCCTGCAGTTAATTCTTGAATCTTAATCTGACAGGTTTACTGTCCCTTTGGCAATGCCTACCAGTCACTGGTCTTCCAGTGGCAAAAAATGAGCATCACTCTTGACGTAATTGTAAAAGGTCAGTCAAAACTAACATCCTTGAGATCCGAGACTTGAATCTGCAGTGGATTCGTGGTGAGAGTTAGTGGTGAGAACTGAACGCTGTATGGGATATCAGGTTGATCAGCCACCCACAGAAACCATTGACACCTCCCTCAATGTAATAGTGGCATAGAAACTCTCGTCAATCAGAGGCCAGCCTGTCAGGATGATAACATTGTGTGACCACAATAGGCGATACGTTGTCTACATACATACGTATGAGTTGTGATCAGAGCTCTGTATCTTGTGAGATATCATGTCTTGCAGTCCACCAACTGTGAGGTTGGAAAGGGGTGAATGGGAAGATGGTAATACTACATATACCCTTTGCTTACAGAGAGCCAGTGATGGAGTGCAAATCAGAGGTGGTCTGTGTTACACAAGAGGACTGTCAATTTGAAGAAGTTGAGACGGAGCAGTATCTACACTTGTGGATAGTTACATGTGGTGCAGAACCAAGGCTTGCATCAGCAGTAGCTGCTAGATCATGTTGTGCTATCAGAGCTCTTAACTGTACCTTCTTGTTTTGTCAGACTAAGGTTGGAAATGAAGCTTAGTGAGGAGTACTGTCTTCTAGCAATTCCACTTCGCCTAGAGGCTACCGAAGATCTATGAGCACTACCATCAAGCTCAGAGGTGCCTGACTCTTCGGGTAGTAGTTGCTCAGGTTCTACTGTAATGTTATCCACAGGTGTTTTGTCTAACCGCGAAGTAGCTATGCCACTTGAAAATGCATCATTAAGAGCCTGTGGAAAGCTGAATACAACATCATTGCATGGAACAGTGAGAACTAGAGGCACTCTGAGATCTCCGTGTTTCTGAATCCAGGCATCAGGAGTTGGAGTTCCTCGTTGCATGTATTCACCTAAACGTCTGCACACACGCCCCTTTTCATTCTCTTGTTAATCCAAACTAACGAATGAAGTTGTGTAATAGAGCCTTGGAGATTCTTGAGACAATCAAGCTGAGGGATACCAAGAATCTCACTTCGAAACACAAACACTCCAATCAACATGGTATTCCTTACAGCTGAGTAGGGCGTATTACTTGCTGATAAAAGCAGTGTGGCTGGTATGTGTGGGAGTGTTCTCTCGGAAAAACCTCTCACAGTTAGGCAGTATTATATGCTAAATCAAGTTGAGAGTATCACTTGTGAGAGCCCATAAACTAGGCATGCTCCTCTTCAATTCAGTTGGCCTAAATCTATGTATCACCTGCCCATTCAAAACAGTGAAACAATAGTTTTGATTTCAATGACAAACTTTCCTGACTTCCTGGTATCTTTCCCAAGAACGTCCCTGAACGTTGTTTGAGTTGCAACATAGTGTGGTCTCATGAAACAGATTGTTAGTATCTCATGGCCAAAGGGTTTTTGGAGGAGCTGGTAACACAAGTAAAAGCGATGTGCTGCATGTCATCCTTTATATTGGAGCTGGTAAAGTTCTGATTTGTATTGGGTTTAATCTTGCTAAATGCAGTTTTCTCTTACGAACAAGGAACATGTTGCTTGATACCAAATCACCGAATTCTGGTGAAGAAAACCTTGGAACCTGAGTAGAATAGACTCTCGACGCGGCTGCAGACCTACGCCAAATATTCGATGCTTCGCGCAGAATCCGCTCCGACGATTTGCTACACTTCTCCGTACGCGAAGCAAGTTCTGCTTGATCTGTCTTGCGGTCCTGAACAGTGAAGACAAGTTGCTTGCAAACGGGAAGAGCTGACAATGCGAAGATTGCGAGAGGAGGACTTACTCCTGCGTGCGCAAGGGACTGAGTGTTCGTATGTTGCGCTCCAAAGATACTCGATTTCCTTGTTCTGCTGGCTCTATTCATTTCGATCCCACTTACAGCATTTGCAGTAGATCGAATCTCGTTGACTGCGATAGTTAGTGCCCTATCTGTACCCCAGCCCCCCACGGGCGGAGATGTAATTAGCGGTTGGCACAAGTCCAACCAACTAAGAATGGCGGGTCGTGCGCAAGCTCCACGAATTGGAATTCTACGAGGTGGAACAATCATAAGCTCAGGATTTCCCGGTCCACGCAGTACACGAGTTTCACGGCACGGGTGCTGGTGTGAAGTACTGCCACTCAATTGCAGTGCTGAATTGGGACTGCCGTGTGAACTGGGGGGAGACAGTGTTGGATTCTGTGTGAAATTACCAGCGTCGGTCTCCCATTCGTTATCTGTATAATGTGAATAGCTTTCGTGTCAGCATCTCTCCAGTACAAGGGTATCTATCTTCCGTTTTCGTTGAGCTACACCTTCTGTGCACAACCTGCTACATATCAGGGCATCGGTTTCAAGATTCTGCTTCATACGCGAGTCCAGACTTGAGTTTGCCCCGTTTCGGAGAGACATGTTCTCAGTGTGCTCACCATCTCTTCGACCGTACCGGTGTACTGAAGGAAGAGAAAGCCGATCATGAGACAATTCTCCTATCACTCTATCAAGTTCGTCGCATAGCGCAAAGCGCTGTGGGGTCAAGGGTGGCAGAACTTCTCTATATTTCGCAGGCATGATTTGGTTCACTTGACCACGACCACCCTCCACCTGTGTCTAGGACTACTTTGCGAAGAATGCACACGACTCTAAAACAACGAAATTCGTCAAGCGATTCTTTTCGAATAACATGCGCAAGGATTTGCTGCTGTTGAGCAGTCTCGCGATCTTCCCTGCATTATGTCAAACTCTACCCAACCACAGTTCAGGCCGAGTACACCAAATAGCGAAGTGACCTAGGTTTCCACAACGTTGCAAAATAATCTTGTTGCCAAACTGATCGAGTACTCCAATTGGCCGGTGTGTCAATGAGACTGTTTCCATTGAGGCGAGCGCGTGGAATAACTGCAGTTACTCCAGAATTTCACGCGGCTGAAATAACTCGCAGTTATTCCACTTGAGATCAGGATTAACTTTGCCGACAGCTGAGTTATTCCTAATGACCCAGTTCGCAAATAGGATTAACTCGAGTTATTCTAGATTAACACTGCAGATTCATCGCCATGCCATGCAATTTCATGATGCGAGACGAATTGCGAAGATGCTCGATTAAAAATTGAAACCCGTACGCAGCAGTGGTGACCTCGTCTTCCACATAACATGAAATAAACAGCCTCGCTTGTCAAATGAAAATAACCGTACTCTGTAAGCCAACGTCAACAACAGAAATCTCTAACAGTTCCAGGTTCACTGTTTGAATTTGAAAACGGGCCGAACATCATGCCAACTGCTGTATCAAAAAGTGAACAGAGCGCTAAACGGAGCTAA
>JAULKQ010002238.1:0-16816 GCA_032356285.1 Smithsoniella earleae
CGGCCCCCCCTCGGCTGATACGTACCTCTGTATGGCCCAGAAGGTGGCGCGGCAACACATCGCAATAAAGAGAAGTAGGATAAACATCATGCGGGTATATACTCCTGCTTCCAACTTATCCCCTGATCCCCTGATCTCCCTGAGGGGAGATCAACATCTTAGCTCGTAAGCCATAAGATGAATTATAGAAAGAGAACGTAGCGAGCATGCTCGAGAGTTCTCTATCTCCTTCAACAGTTGCCTGGTCTGAATTCGAAAACAGCAAGGACAGGTGTATATACAACTTGATAAAAATTCTTGATGATCTGTTTGACAAATCCCCTAAAGCGCCCGCGCCTGAGGACACTTACTTGCTCACGACGCGCATTCCGATGTTGTCAGACACTTTTGTCATATATCTACCTGTGATAATCTCGTATTATCACATCTGAGCCAAGAACTGCGTGGTTTGAGAGCAGAGAAGCTGTTCATGATCTGCTACGACAACGCACCTTGTCACAAAGGCGGAGACCAGACATGCTGGCGTTGACGATAGCTTTTGTTGGGATTTGTGAACCATCAGACAATGTCTTGCCAGACAAATGGTGTAATCATCCTGAAGCATCGGACAAGGTTGTTACATTTGTGTACAGTAGTGTACGATAGAGCTTACATATGGTGATTCTGACTCCAGAAGTGGATCAGGAATTGTGATAACTCTTGGTGATGCAGCTGAAGAGCACGCATCGTATTTGTGAAGTGTGACCAGAAGTGGTCTGGAATGAACAATTTGAGTGGAGAACGTGAGTCAGATTGTGTTGTGTTAAAGAGGTTGTGTTGAGACAAGATTTGGTGCATTTCAATGAAAAGTGTTCTGGCAGCAATGATTAGGAATGATTGGAGTAGACTGTGTGATATATAAAGAGAGGTGCACGCTGCAGTCCTTGCCATGTGAATTACGAATGGTGAAGTGTCTGCAAGGTGTGTACAAGCTCTAGCTACAGAGGTTCAACTTTCCAGTGTGTATCTTATTGTATAATATTTCTATATGAAAAGGAGTATGCAGGTGGTTTCATTGATTACATCTCAAGTGAGCCTGATGCGAAGTCATCTGCGAAGTTCTACAGCTATGAAGGATACTTGTTCCATACTTGTGTGAGATGATTTGTGTCGAGTACTACTTTTCTGCGTTCAAACCAGACCTGAAGCGGCGAGAAGGGGTTACCGATATTGTCCGGCAACCATTTGAAACCAAGGTAGATGACAAGTTGCGGAAACTGTTGGATGTCTTTGAGTTAACAGGACACTTCTTGTGCTTGTGTGCCTATGTCGCATCTTCATGTTGTGCAAGCGGCTGTACCAAAGGCGCTGAACATGGAAGGTTTGTTGGCTAGAACTGGCTACACCATGCCGTGATCATATCATTCGAACATCGCTGGATTCGAAGATCATAAGTTGCTCCATCGCATAAACATGTTCTCTGAATCCAACCGAATCATCCGTGCTGTATATAATATAATGTGTGCACGGATTCGACATTCAGGTGCACGTGACAAAAGAACTGACGCACACTGACGAGATGAAGAGTCTTCGGTTGTGGTTCCACATGCCACCCAAGTTAACTAGACGCGGCACACATTTGACTTTCAATACCTGAAGTATTTAGAAGAATTGTCTTTGTATTTGGAGAAAGGAATATGGAGAAATACACAGCATAAGTGTGAGAGCTACGACAAAGGCTATGTGATGTGGAACTGAACGAACACTGGCAGAATGGTAAATTTCGATGACTTGACGATAATCGAAGATTATAGAAGATGATAGAAGATACATCTCACATTCAGCCAGTGGCTGATCATAATGCTAAGGATCAGGCTACGGGATCGACTTAGCCCATTTCTCTTTACCATAACATGACAACCAATCCTAGAAGAACATGTAATGGCACAGCACCTGCGATCACACACAGTAGCTTATGCTGATGACACAGACATTGTAGGTGAAGCAGAGCTTATCCAAGCACCATACAGTACACTGAATACAGGGCAGCCCATATTCGCCTGGCCAATGTAGCACACGAGAGCTCTGTGTGTTCTCATTATCCTGACGTAGCGGGTCTTGCACAGGAACTCCAAGTTATGCATGCACATGGAAGTTTGGTTGTTGCAGGTACACCAGTAGGCACACATAGTTTCACAACCTCAAATGTCCAGTCTGCGGTAGATGCTTCATGTCAGTTGAAGTTAATGGAACTAACAGTAGCTAGTCCAAACAAACCTTCTACACACTCTCAACAGTGTAAAGTGTAACAATAGCAACCATGGCGCCCCATCCCACATCCTTTGCAGCAGTTACGCACATATCTTCAAGATTACTGATGAAACTGGTATGCATTCCAGGCCCCTCAATCGTGGATGACACAGGCTTTGATGTTTACCATGTTAAGACTCAACTGTCACTTTGCATCCGCATGGGTGGGTTTGGGATTATCAAACACACACATCCCTGTGCAGATTTATGGTTCATAGCAGCCCACCTTTGCCATGTCACGATGTAGAAAGCTAGTCATATGTTCAACCTGTTGCTTACTTCTTTGCAGGCCATCCACGCCCAGCATTATCAAGAATTTCCTTGCAGTTCCTTGACCACATTCACTCTCTCTTGTGTTCTAACTCACAGTCAGAGATTTTGCAATCCGCAACTAAGATGATACACCAGACACTAGAGAAGAAACTGTATCATGAGCTCATGGCAACTGCATCAGATGACAAGGATCGGGCACGGCTACACATTGTCAAAAATTGTGTCGCAGATGCCTGCCTGGATTCCGCTTCAACGAGTCAGCATCTGACTCTCTTTGTTGGAGAGTTTATGGACAGCTCAAGGTTTCGCCTAGGGACTACAGGAAGCTTCCGTGCAATGTCACTTCATGTCCATGTGTCTCCCACATATAATAGAAGAAGCAGCCCATGGTATGACACGTTACAAGCTATGTGGATGTTTGTCTCGTAGACATGGTATGCTGGTACACACATTGAGATGCATGACTCAGACTACACAAGCCATGAAGTAAATGTAAACACTTTACTTCTTGTACGCTCTTTCAACTCCCGGGCATGGTCCAATGTCCATCGATGTCTCAGTCCCCCATCCAACAGCGCCTTAATAAGAGCTGCAATCAGGAACATCATCAGGTTCAGCTGCAACAAGAAGAGAAGAAGCAGAGCTCTGGACACTTAGGAATCTACACATCCCCGGCATTCACTTTGTACCCTTCTCCATGAAGACCTTGGGCTACGTAAGCCCTCCAGCCATGAGATACCTCACTCAACTTGCAGGTATAGCAGACAGTACTGGTGATCTCCGGCTCTGGAGGGACATAGGCCTTCCTAGCAGCCTCAAGAGATTTGATCACATGTTCACCAAAATGGAATACATTCATTTGTAGGAAATCTGCTCAACTGTATGCTAGGATAACTGGTTTATCCCCGCTCAAAGGAAGAAAATGCAGACAATTGATTCATCATGGATTGTTTTAGGTTGTTTTACCTCGTAAAATTGCCCATGTTTTACATATCAAGTAACAGCGCAAATGAGAAGTCATATATGATGCCTAATAAAGCTGTTAAGACGACGCAATTGCCATCTCAAAGATCTATTATTCAAAACATGCTTCTAATGATACTTCTACACTCTGTTCCGAAGTTGCGGGATCACAATGTCACAATACTATGTCTCCTGCCAAACATGGCATGGTGAGTATATGCTCAGGTTTGGGAATGTGGCAGTCTTGCCATTGCTTCCCAGCTAGCAGTTTTTCGTGTGTCAAGGTTGTCACATACATTAGGATGAGGATTCACGAAGTGTAATTTTTGTCTCCACAACAATACTTGAACATTTCAACTTCTTGATTATATCCACGGAGAGCTACTTTCACTCTAAATTGTGAATGCAATGGGGTTCCAAGCAGTACAGAAGACCTTGATAATAATTTGACAAATTTGATGATGCCCAAGGTCTTGGTAGTATGTTCCATACAAGAGAAAGAAAGCCAACAGTTGCAGTTTCAAAATCTCAGGGACAAAGCAAAGCAGCATGAAATCCTAGTCAATGTACCTCTGTTTTGATAGATTGTGTTCGATGTCATATTTGCACAACTGCATGGGAAGCACAGAGCAAGTGCTTAGCGTCCAGCAGTTACCGGCAGCTCTACATCTGATACCTTGCTATTTATCCAAGTAATACAATAGGTGCTGTGGCTAAAACAATAATCAAGAAGTAGCAGGACATACCACAGCCACTGAACACCTACGTGATTACTCTCATGGAGTACAGATAACGTAGACAATGGGGGAAGATTGAATTATGGAGTTGGACTTGGGACACATGTGCATGGCATCTTGATTACATGATGACTACTCAAGCCACATTTTTAACTCCCACTGGTGCCTAGATAACACCGACAACAAAATAAATGAGCAGTACAATCGCCATCATCACGGCTCTGTAGCACAGAATGGACCATGTCATAGAGCAAACATCTGAGTATGACCAACCGCTCTGGCTGATGCTACATCCCACAGCATGGCTGTGCAATCATAAGAGGCAGTAGCTAACGCAGAGCCGTCGGGGCTCCAGGCAACACTTCTCAAACGACTGGAGTGCCCTTTCAGGACATGGGTAGGCCGACCTGACACCGCATCCCACAGCATTGCTGTATAGTCATCAGAAGCAGTAGCTAACGCAGAGCCATCAGGGCTCCAGGCTATACATGTAATCCAGTCCTTGTGCCCTATGAGGCTATGAGTTGCTAAGCCCGACTCTACATCCCACAGAATAGCTACGTCGTTATATGAAGCAGTGGCTAAAACAGTACCAGTGGGGCTCCAGGCAACACTTCGCACCCAATCTGAATGTCCTCGGAGGATATGGATGGCTTTACCAGATTCTGCATCCCATAGGATGGCTGAACAATCACAAGACGCAGTAGCTAATGCACTACCATCAGGGCTCCAGGCAACGCTCTTCAATGCACTGGAATGCCCTTTGAGGATGTGGGTGGGTTTGCCTGAGGCCACGTCCCACAGTATTGCTGTAAAGTCATCGGAAGCCGTGGCCACAGCAGTACTGTCAGGGCTCCAGGCAACACAGCTGAGACACTTTGAATGCCGTTTGAGTATGTGTGTGGCTTTACCTGAAGCTACTTCCCAAAGAACGGCTGTTTTGTCATAAGAAGCAGTGGCAAGTGCAGTACTGTCGTGGTTAAATGCAATACTTCTCACCCAGTCTGTGTGGCCCTGCAGCTTATGGGTGATCCTTCCTGTGCTTCTCTCCCGCAGCAGTGCTGTACAGTCATCAGAAGCCGTTGCAAGCAGTGTACCGTCAGGGCTCCAGGCAATGCTTCGCACCCAGTCCTTATGTCCTCGGAGCGAGTGAGTTGCTCTACCTGATGCTGTATCCCATAGCATAGCATGTTTGTCCCAGGAAGAAGTAGCTACAGCAGTCCCGTCAGGGCTCCAGGCAATGCAATTGACGCAGCGTGAGTGGCCCTTAAATGAATGGGTGGGTCTGCCTGACACTGCATCCCAGAGCTTAGCAGCTTTGTCCCGAGAAGCAGTGGCAATCATGCAGCTGTTAGGGCTCCAGGCAACACTTTGCAACGAGTTTAAATGCCCTCTGAGAATACGGGTGGCCCTGCCGGAGGCTGCATCCCACAGCATGGCTGTTTTGTCCTTTGAAGCAGTGGCTAGTGAGGTGCCGTCGTGACTCCAGGCAACATCTGTAACGCCGCGTGAATGCCCTTTGAGAGTCAGGGTGGCTTTGCCTGTTGACGCATCCCAGAGCATCGCAGTAGTGTCTTCAGAAGCAGTGGCAAGAAAGGCACCATCCCGTCTCCAGGCAACGCTGGTCAGCACATCAGAGTGGCCTCTTAAAGTCCGCTTTCGTCTGCCGGACTTCACGTTCCACAAGGAAGCAGTCTTCTTATTCGAAGCGGAGGCTATCATAGAGCTGTTGGGGCTCCAGGCAACACAGGTGGTGACATTGGAGCGCCAGCTTTTGAGGAAGCGGATTACAGCACCGGATGCTGCATCCCAGATGATGATCTTCTTGCCTTCTGATGCGGTGGCTATACGAGTGCCATCTGGGCTCCAGGCAACGCTGTTCAGAGGTCTCTTGTGCCTTCGGAGGGTGTGGATAACTTGTTTCGTGGCAAGATCCCACAGCTTTGCGGTACAGTCCTCTGATGCAGTGGCTAATTTGGACCCATCGGGGCTCCAAGCTACCCCGGTAATACGGCCTGAATGCCCTTTGAACATGCGTTTGATATTCTTTCTTGCTGTGTCCCACAGGATAACTGTTTGATCGTCCGAAGCAGTAGCTAGTGTAGCACCATCTGGACTCCATGCTGCACAGTTGACGTAACTTGTGTGGCCCCCCAGCACCAATGGCTTCTCTCGGTTTGCACACAGCTCCCTGCACCGCTATCCTATGGTGACGTTTCACAATCAACAGTGTCAACTGTGTACAAGTGTACCAGACACGAACAGGACTGTTTCAGACAAAGTTCTGAACTTCTGTTACATGATATCTGTCACCATCCCCCTTGATCTGTAACTTGACTGCTGAAAAAGTTGCCATAACCGCTTTGTAACACTCCCTCCAATCGCCCTCGCAACGGAGTGCCTTAGGGATGGTGAGAGGAACTTGAAAGTCTCCAATAACAATGAGCTTCTTGGAGTTATTATGGATTTTGGAAAGAGTATGATTGGCAGAACTAAGGTTACGAAGTGCAGGTGACAGAAGGATTGTTCAGATAAGTTCTCTGATATCTGATACAATCAGACATATTTGGCAGACGGACTGTTACAGCCTATGACCTACCCGGTACATGTTGGGTTGAGAGTATACATAAATAAAGGGGATGCCCCCCTGATAACTCCAAAGTACAAGAAATCAAGAGGCAAGACAGTTTGTGCACATGAGTGTATATCATGGGCCTCGGATATTGACAGGTGATTGCTTGCACAACTTGATGATTGTGAGAAAGGATAAGCTTCATTGTTAATCACAAATCACAAAAGATTTCACTGTTTATGGAATTTAAAATTGAGTAACGTCCAGAATATAAGCCATTATCTGTTCAGTCTATCCCCATATTCATCTTATCTGCACAATATTTTCTACCTTGTAACCCGACATTCACCATGAGCACAGTATATCACCAGCTCGGAGGCGTTCAAAGTCTCTGCAAGCAGTCCAAGCCATACATGAAGCGGAAATATGATGTTTTGAACGTAAACATAAATTGTTACGGTAAAACCTGAAATGGCCAATATTGTGTGGCTCTTTTATCAAGCTAAGAGGGTCCTGCACCACAGATGACAAGAGGAACTTACAGTTCACGGTGTCAATGCATTGCAACCCAAACTGTAGAAGGGAATCCGGAATTCATGAAAATCCTTACGGCACCCCACTGAACAGGAAGCTATTCTTACCTATTGATGGTCAGATGCCTGGCTGTAACTTACAGGCAGGCCCCTGAAAACCACTCACATAAAAACTTATGAGCTGCCTCAGGATCTTGTACTTTGTTTTTATCTTGGAACAGTGCCCATATCCAAACCGGGCAGTTACAGCTAATATGTAACGGGTTAGTCAAGGGCCGTAACATCCTGTTGCCCTTGCTGGCCCACTGGTTTATCCTTGACAATCCTGAAAGCGTGTTGCATCTGACACTTAAGATCTTTGAACAAGCCTGTCAGATCTGTCAGAAGTGAATCACTCTACATTATCAGAGTTAGAGAGACAGTCCTCGCATTCCTTATCGAATTTTCAACCTTCAGAATTTCAAGCTTAAAATGTTTTGATCAAACGCGAAGATGATTGTGTTTATCCAACGCCAGTATGGCTTCCATGAGCTGTGACAAATGTTTACATTACAAAGAGTCTGTTACGTCCTGTGAGTCAATACACTTAACAGCAACTCTCTTAGACTAGGCGTACAGCTATACTAGTTTAGTATGCATAGATATCGAGATATCGAGGGTAGATCTTCATCAGTGGTTACCAGGGGGGCCTGGCCGCCATAATGACAGCTAGGCCTGGCCGTGGGTCGGAGTAAGTTGGCTAGGCTCATAAGGGAGTGCCACAGGGATAGATGGGGATTACTGAAGTCTTCTGCTTTCTTGGTCTAACCTGGTTACCGGATATCAGTGTTTTCAGTCACAATTGCTTTTGCTACGACTTCTTGAGAACTCTGGGTTAAACAGAGCTCCATGTTTGATTGGTGGTAGGTGTTTGTAGCTGAATAGTCTGTGAAAAACTATGCGAGAAATCCATGCAACGTACCTTGTGTCATTTACAGCATTCTGTTCTTCACGTGCGCCCTGCTGTGGGGTATTCGACTCTGTACAAGTGATTCGTATGGGTGCTGGCATTGCCGCTGTGCTTGGGTGGTCAATTGCTGTGTCCTCACAAACGCTGCTCTCTGCATCCCTGCAAAACATCCATATGTCAGCTTGTACATCAACAAGATGACCCAGGAGTGTTACCAGACCTAACAACATCAAGCTCGTGCCTACTCACCTCATCAACAATTTAAGCAGCTCAACATTCATAGTAAAACAGTCATTATTCTTCTACTGCTATCATGCTTTCATTTGAACCTAGGCAATGTTGCTGTGTTATTGTTGGTTTTCCAGGCAGATACCTTGTCGTTGAGCAAAATGGTAGGAATCTATTGTTACGATATGTAACCTTTTGGAATAAGCATATATATCTAAGGTAACAAACGAATAATACTAAGCGCTCATGAGATATCGGGAGCAGATCGTAACATCTGCATGAGTGGTTACCAGGCGTGGATCGGGTTAGAGCCGGCTCCCTCATAAGGGAGTGCCACGGAGATGGAGGGGGACTGCTTGTCTTCTGCTATCTAGGGGTTATCTGGTAACCACTATCGATTTATCCCAACTAGCACGGCTATAAGCGACATCATCAGCAACGATCATAAAATCTATGGACAGAAGTGCACATGTGAGGATCGTGAGCTTGCTTCAGCAATCAGGGATGGAAACCAAATGAAGAGGGAAACTGGGAGGGTAATTACAGACCTTGCTACTATCTTGGAAACAAATGTATCACTTACTACTGGTACAGTTGCAGCTTCATCTCCATATGACTGAGCATCAGGTGCATAAGGTTCTTCAGAGGTTGCATTCTCCTCTGGGATCATCTGAGTAGCCTGCTCCTGGACTACCCTGAAAGTGAAACTGCAATATGAGTCCTACTGCTTCCACCATACAATAGACATAGCATGAGAGTTTTGTGATGTGGAAGAATGCTCAAAAGAAAAGCAAGACATGTTGGAGCAGAGAGATGCTTACAGGAAGGGGTGTGTAAAATATAGAGAAGACGAAGTGCAGATCTGGAACATCAAGCAGGGAATGTATACCTTCCCTTTATGTGTTCTAACACTGCCAAATATAAACTTGTTATCAGAGGAACTTTGTTAAAATAAATATACCACTCACATTGTGATAGTGAAAATGCAGAATAATAAGAATAAGGATGATAACACTTTCTCGTGTCAACCTGCTATACCTTGCTCAAATGAAGATGAAGCTTTGGGTAAGGGCGATTTCTTCTTGTTTGGAATATACACAAGCTCAGAAATGGATATTCACAATCAGTATCCACACTGAAAGAATGGTAAGAATAACTTTCGCATAGCTTCAAACTAATATGAACTCGTGCATGGATGTGCCTCGTTTGTGAATATGTAACATGTATGTACATGTTCTTGAGGAATATCAGACAGTTTGTGTTCGTGGCACCATACATTAGAGACAAATGCAACTTGTATAGCTCACCATGAGCCCGGGAGATGTCCACCACTGACCACAATTTGAGTCACGCACAAGGCTCAGGCACCCTGAAAGGTAATGTTCATAGAACCACAGTAACAAGTCATGCAGTGAACACTTGGTTTGGCAAAGACTGACACTCAAACATCTCGGGCAGTCGAACCGTTCAGTGGCTTCAGGCTCTCTCCAGTACAAGATCTCATCAAATCCGTCTGATTTGTTGAAATTCTCAGGGACTTAGTGTACCCATGAGTGCCCTTCAAGCTTCAGCAAACCTGTTGTTTACTGTAATTTGGTATCTTTAAATAAACTTTGAAATCATGACATGTGCGCATGATGGTGAGCATCTGAGTGGACAGGTTGCAACTGACAAAGATGGTGAAGGTGAATGACATCAAGAAAATACGGTGCGTACTGCCTGATATTCACCATGTCTGCACTTTCATACGCAGTCCATTGATGACTTTGGGAGTCCACAGAAGATATCTGCTCACTCACAGAAAGCCCACGTGTACAACAGTGCTCTGCGACTTCATTTTGTCCTATCTTGTCCCCCAATGCCCTGCAGTCAAACCATCCAGTACGATGGAGCTTGACATATAGATGTAGAACAGAACAAGGTAATTTACTGAACAAATTTGAGAGTTTTTACTTTGTGAAAGATTCAAGTGAGGTTGTGCAAGATTCTACAGGCTCAAATGTGTCAAATTTCACTGAGAACTTGCTCACAACAACAGGCAGCAGACACAAGGCAATGCTTATCATCTCTGCAAACCTTGTGGTAGTCCTTGAGAAAAAAACTTCTTCTGTTGCTTGGTGTGTGTTGGATGCACTGCCAATACCTTGTGATTCAGAGGAGAGGTGTGCAGAGCTGGTTTCACCTTCTTGGATCATTTCAAGAGCCAAGAGGTCCTTGTCTTGACCTGTGGGATGCCTGTAGCAACAAGTGCGATATCAGCAAACTAGGGACACTCGCGGCAGTGTCTGTCTCCAATTTCTACGATGAAAGACTCTAGAAACGCACAGATTATCCATGATAGAACGCCAGGGATGGAGGAGATCAGTACTTGTTGTTTTACATTTGGGACTACAAGCCATGTAAGCAGAAATCAATCTCAAGTTTGTAATTAGAACTATAGAAGACCAATTGCATACTTGGTCTCACAAATAGCGCCCTCCCAAGCACCGTCAGTATTTGCTGTTCTTGCAAACGGCAGCAATAGGTTCTCCAGGTGCATTCTGAACTGCTTTGGTGTACATCGTTCGTCAGGATTCCTTTGCAGCAGAGACATGAGGGGATCATACAGCTTCCCGAGCTTACTCTTTTCAGCACTGGATAGCCTTGAGCCTTCCCAGGGCAGGTCTTTTGTGCTGTTGATTAGCAGCTCTTGGGCCTGTGTAGACACATACAGTGTGCATAAATGAAATGGCAAGGAAATGAAGAAAGATTGAAACCAACGTAGAGTACAATTTGCATTAGACAGAGTAGACTGGGCAATTTTAGCCAGCTCGGTAAAGAAATGGAAGAATAGAAGGTGCGAATGAGACAATGAGTACCAGAGTACAGATTTTTGATTTACCTCAGATGCAGATATGGGGTCTGCGCCTGTGAGAAGCTCAAAAATGATGACTCCAAATGCCCAAGCGTCCAATGCAGGATCAGCCTTCACGTTTCGCTTCTCCACAAACGCTTTCATTGCCTCTGGTGCTGCATAGCTTGCAGCCAAAGAGGCATGTACATCCTCTCCTATCCTTGCAGCAAGTCTTAAGCCTGTGAACACCCACAGAGAATCTTTGCCCATCCACAGAATCCTGCCAGGCTTCAGGTTGCTGTGAACGTAGCCTGCTTCATGAAGTTGACTTAAGCGTTCAGCAAGCTGAATTACGACCTATATGAGCACACTCATGATCATTTTCGAATTGTGAGCAGGAAATTGGATTTGCTTTCAGAGCTTTGGTTGAATGAAAGCTAAATCACCTCCTCAGGACTCTTATGCTTCGCACTGCCAATGACGATGTAAGCGCCATCATTCAGGTGAGATTAGTTCTCGGTGATTCAGAATAAATTCGTTCGAAATGGGGAAATGGAAATTCATTGGACTTAGTGTAGAATCCTGCTCCCTGTAAGCTCATGACGGATTTGTGATACAAAAACAACGCCGACCTTGTTAACCCCGGGACCATTCGCAATTCCGGGCAGCCCGCAGTTCCGATGGAAAAATCAGGACGCCAAAAGATGCCGAAGAAGATAATCGAAGAGCAATGGTGTTCCAAACATTGCATATGTCTTCACAGCACAGGTCGTCGAACCGTTCTGTGATTGCTCTAACAACAGAGCAAAAGGCGCCCTTCAACACACATCGCAGTACTTGAAAACGCAAGAAATAAGTGCATTAGTCTTCATGGAATGGATTCTTGAGAGCAAGAGTGTGCTCGGGCGTACCTGGGCTGCATTGGAAGGGTCGCGCATGAACTGTATTCTGCTGTGGAGGCTCGCTCCGCTGCTCATCGCAATAAAAGGTGGCAAGGGAGCACCTAACGCATCTTTTTGTTCTCCTTTTTCATTTGCGGAGTGCACGATTAGTCTTGGCATGAAACATCTTATCTCGGGATTGTTGTGTCGTTCCATTTCAGCATTGAAAGCGCGCTGGTTTACAAAAAACTTGATTGCAAACCCCTGACATTTGCCTTCATCTAAAGTTGTACAAAACTGGACAATACCTGCACCTGCAGTCCAACCAGCGAGATAAGGAAAATCAATTGAAGAGCGATTGAGACAAGCTAGTAAGCCAAGCTGCGTGCCGGAGATAAATACAGTGAAGTTACAGTGTTCGATATCTCTGTTTTGGTTGCGCTGCAAAGAGAGGTTTTTAATTCGGGACATATTTCTGTAGGGGAGTATCAGGCTTCAGTTGGCAGCACACCTCCGGAAGAACGCTGATTGGGATCCAGGATATACTTTCCCAAGAGAGTAATATCTGAGTTGAAAGTGTCTAGTTGACGCTCGAGTGACTCCAACATATTGTGAGAGCTGGCACTAACTGGTGTTGTTTGCAAGGGCTCAGCGCTGCGTGTCTTCATAGGTGTACCAAGGAAGCTCCCGTGAACAGTGCGTAGAATTCTTCGCCACAGAAGGACAAAGTTTTGTATTTCAGACCATGAAGGTTGACAAAAAGGCAATGCCACCGATAATGCTCTCACAGCTCAGCTCTATCTTCGTCCGCTAGGGAAAGCTTCGTGGACCGCTACAAGCCCTCCCTAAGCAAAATTCTACACGTAGCATTAGTTCTGAGTATCAAACCTGCTCATATTTTACTTCGTGGATGTCGGAAGCTCTGCTGTGAAAGGAGAACGGTGTACGAGCCTACTAGTAATTGTTTCGTGAATCCGGCGTGATATGGCGGTAGCATGGTGCACTTCGTACGACGAAAACATACTCGGTTCAAAATGCGGCCTCGTTCAAGATTTCATGGTGCAGTCTCAAGAGATACTGCATCAAAATTGTGTTACATATTTCCAGCTTCAACAGGCGGAATTCGGGTCTTGAGGTGTTGCACAATTTTGATTTCTACTAATACATTTTACGGCATCATTAACGATGCTAGATCGAAACACGATTATGCTTTGTATATCTGCTTACTCGAAGTGCAGCACTGCAAGAGGTATTTCACTCGCTATATCTCAACAAAAGTAATAACCTTCACACACCTTTACTATCTCGTCGGCCCAAGATAGCGTCTGGCCCGTCACCTACAGTAAATAGGTTGGTCCCCAGAAACGTTACCACAGTAACTCTGACATGGATATCATGGTGACAATCAGCTTTCCCACCAGTAAATATCATTGCACAATTTCAACACTTCATTGCAAGAGAGCTCAGGGTTTCAATCAATATCTCCCACGGATATCACTTTATAAAGAGAACTGTCTTTAACCAGAGCATGCTTGCATCATTCCCACAACTCCTTTCTTGTCAAATCGACCAGAGTGCTTAACAGTACTCGAGCTCTGGCTACAGTTATACTAATTACAAGAACGTAGTGAACAACATGGAATTTCAGTGGTTTTATCTCTCATACTCGCTCAACTCAACACTTGACTGTGCCAAGCCAATGTTCACAATGTTCACATGGTGTACCTGCCCCTACACTGACATCACACATCACGACGCAGAGTTGCAAGTATGACTGACACTCTCCAATCCATGCTTCTCGCTAGGATGATATTTCATTGGTGATATCAGGCACACACACACAGACAGGCAAAGGCAAAAACACGTGCAGAGATCTCGCCCTGAAACTTCAGACGGAGCTGCCATACTTACACTTTTTCCAGGCCTTGCTCCATAAGAGTTCGGTTTCAACAGGCTTCCTCACTGTATCATGCACCAAGCACTTTATTGTGGACCCACAAGCTAACATGATGAACCATCAACATCCCTCATCAATGCGAGATCATCAGAACTTTTCCCAGATTTCAGATACAGGAAAAAATGAAAGCTCTGTGGGTCAGTTGACGGCTACCATGAGCGTACAGTATCTGCACATGCATCGGTGTGAGCCTACTTTGTATGTGCACAGAAAAATAATGCCCAAAGACTTGTTCAACACAGCAAGGATTTTCTTCTGATGAAATTTGACACTCTAGTATAGTTGACATAGCCACACGCACAACACTGCTAGCTTGTGCACAGATGAGCTGAAAATTTCTGCACCTGACCTGGGCGACCTGAAGAATCTAGCATGGCACACAAGCTAATACTTGTTCAAATGCACTCATCACCACCCTGCTGGCTGCACACTGCCGCCATGCCAGCTCTATGTGGCCATTGAGATTCCACATGACAGCCTTGCAGCTGCTTTTGGACCAGTTGGGATCTCAACAAGTGTTGAATGTAACCAGACAACAATCAGTAGACTTGCTGCCTGAACACTACCTGTGGCCGAGACAAGATGACTCAGACACCCCACATGATGACCTGAACGAATACAAAAGAGGAGCTTTGAATGATTTTTATGTTGGTCGCCATGCACCAAGCGCGCAGGAAAAACTCAGGTGCGAGCATCACTGATTCCCGTTACGAACGCACTCTGTTGGATACACAGCTGAGACCTGTTCGCCTGACGAGATGGAGAATTGCAAAAGCGCGATTATTTCAGCTATATGTGCATTGATATGTATGTTACAACGCGAAAGATGAAGGAACTGTGATCGCGAATCTACTACTTCGAGTGGCACGGCTGCACTGGCCTCGCTTAGCTCATATGTAGAACATATCCAAGCTCTCACATATGTTTGATTAAAGAGCGGTGTAAAAGAGTGGAGATATCTATGGGACGTGAGCTGCTACCGTCTGAAAGGTACTCGTGGCTGAGCTTGAATCAGGTTCACAGGAACAACAAGGGTACAACAATAATGCAAGCACTCTCTGTTGTGTATGACTTTCGCTGCGCACCTTTGTGTTTGACTCAAGAAAGAGGTATCCGTTTAGGCGCAGACGCGGTTGAGGTATGTAAGGTGCTACGGCAACCATGGAAAACTGGCTGCGAATCAAGCATACAGTTTTCGTTCTCACTACATGCTTATAATCAATCTATGCACTGTTGCATGTCCGGCGCGAGAAGCAAAGGCAGCACTCCCTTCCTCCCAGATACCGAACGTTTGAGTTTGGACACGGATGCAGGGGAGATCCGGATTGCCACAGTTCTTGAACACGTTCAGCGCTGTAATCTATCTCAAGAGTTCGAAGGCAACCATGCCCGCTCGAACCACGCCCACTTCTGATTCGCCGACTCCTCAAGTAATTACATAGACCAAAATAGCAATCCTTTTCCACAATGCTTGAACAAGACTTTCATTTTGTAGCGTTGATACCTCTAGCTGCACGTTGCTCACCGTTCGATCTCGTGTGGCACATGAAGCCACCAACGATACGAACATATAGTTTCCGCGCTCACATTCAGTTTGAGGAACACAGTCAAATAATCTTCTTCCTCTTCCTACCGCGCATGGTTCGACCAGCTGGGTTGAGTACTAGCTCCCCCTGGCAATGTGTAAAAAGGCAGGTAGTGCTCCTGCGAACATGCCAAATTACAAACAGTCCCGCAAAACAACGCATTGATAAAACAACTCTTGATTACCTGGCCAAATCTCATGCAGATTAGCGGTAAGGAAGATGCTATATTTCAAGCACTTGTACGCCTCATCGTTCGCACTGGCTTCCTTCGACTACAAGATGAGAACGCTCATAATTCACTATTGTGACGCTGTCACAGTAAACAGTAACATAGGTGATTTTGGACTTCTCACATTATCTAACGTGCAGCTGTTTTGTAATGATTCGACTGCTGAGTGTGCTGGTTGGGTCTCCCGCCACCCAGAATGCAAAGTCACGACACCTAATGACAAAGGTCCAATTTAGCAACACCCTTGTTAACGTGGATCACATGTGTGCCACAATCTACTCTCATGAAGCAGCAGTGCCCGTCGGAGCGCAAACCAAAATTGAGGTTTCTCAGCCGGAATGCAATTAAAGGCGTTAAAATGCGACAGTGATAGAATAACATATAGTGAACCACTTCATGTACACCAGTTTGACTTGAGCAGCCTTGCATAGCGTAGTACATTTCCTGCTCTATCGGGAACAGAGGACCTATGCAACACGCGTGTTTTCACATAAAAAATAAAAGACCCCCGTCGTGCAGAAACATCTTATGAAAGACCGTACGTGACCTAACTGTGGACAATTACACGCCGTCCGTTCACCTCAGCAGAAGGTTCAGTATCCTTTGTTACAATGTCATGTAGCTGCCAAAAACCAATCAGGTGTTACATGTCTGATGCACAAGGCCACACAGCGCTGGATGTAATACTCACTCCATCTTCTAGACTCATAAGCCGCTTGCCATTTTCAACATCCCACAACCCTGCCTTACTATCTCCTGCAGAAACCAACAAAGACGCCGCATCAG